>JAVTVY010006212.1:0-37481 GCA_036873755.1 Hanleya hanleyi | reverse complement strand
TGATGATGGTGATGGCATATACTATATTTGGAGGAAACAATATGGAGAATCATTAAGAAAACTGCATCGACATGATTCTCGTCTCTGTACTGGTGGCTTCATACTTGTCAGAGTTCTAAAAGTCAGCTGCGCTGAAGAAGATTGCATTTAATGGCACTGTTATCGTCCGATGCACTCTTTACATATAATATATAAGCAAATAGATAAATTATGGTTAGTTGTTGATAATATTTAGATATCTGCTTGGGAGGAGGCCACCTTTGTACCCTCTGGTCTGTGCAGGAATCTTCTACGAGGAATTAAATCATTATATTATTTTATAAGGACATTTAATCCTTTGCTCCTTTTCTGGGCTATATGGAGTGGCTACCGGTAAACGGAAAGTAACGAATCCCCTTAACTGAATCAACTAACAAAACATGCTATATCGAAATCTCATTTGTGTAGCCGATATTTTTAGCGCCACGAGATATTTTAACCCTCTCTGTACCGTATCGGTGCAATTGTACCGATAGAAATATGGTTCAGTAATTGCCTGTCATTGATATACATGTCATTGATATACAGAAATGAATAATTTCTGGACAAACATTTTCATCACATTATATATAGTTCTAAAGCTTGAAGTGTCGTCTTTCAAACTACCTATAGGCGATGATAAGTTTATCTGAGCTTCATTCCGGTTCATGGCAGCGTTAATGACAGCTTGGAACGGTAAAAACGTCGGTACAGAGGGAGTTAAAAGTATCACAAACTTCACTCATTTTAACAGATATCCAGTTGTACTTATTTACGGTAAGCGAGTACATCACCCAAATGTAAATATGTTTCACCTGGATCTCCCTAAATGTTTAAATAATTTAGGTATCTGAATTACTCTTGCTATACTCGGTATATTATGGTGCAATTGATTGCATATATTGTAACTCACACTGCACGAATGTCAGTTACTGCGTCTCGTGTTTGTTGGTTCCAATGATTGAATAGATAGATACATGTCCAAGGGAAGTCTGTTCAGAAGATCTTCTTTTGTGGATCACTAACATATCGTTGACTAATAGAATGTGATAGCGCATCCTTTCGAGCCAGAATATCCATCGTTCTGGGGTTTCCGCTAAATCAAACCAATCATTGAACGCGCTAAGCTACCCGACTACGCCAACCAATTTAGGATTTACCTGGACTTGTGAATATGGCGATAACATGCAGGGAAGTCGCATTCTTGGCACTGACACAAAATTCTCAACGGAAAATTCCGTCAGACTTAATTATCAATACAGCTTTTCAATAAAGGTGTAATTTTACAACCCTGTAGATCCTCAAACGGTTTGACGGCGATGTTGGATTGGGGAGAAATTCAGGTTCTGAAAAAGTTGAGCGAACTGAATCTGCATGACTTATTATTATTAAAAACTGGTTCTACGAAGCAAGACTAATACAATGCAGCAGTATTGGTCGTCCAAGCGGGGCTAACGCATCTCTGCGGTATTGGTAGTCAATGCGAGGCTAACGCACTGCTGCCGTAGTGGTAATTCAAGCTAGGCTAACGCACCACTCCAGTATTAGTAGTCCAAGCGAAGCTTATGCACTGCTGCAGTATTGAAAGTCCAAGCGAGACTAACGCACGGCTGCAGTATTGTTAGTCCAGGCGTGGCTGACGCACTGCTGCAGTATTGGCAGTCCAAGCGAGGCTAAAGCATGGCTGCAGTATTGGGAGTCCAGCGAGGCTAACGTACTGTTGCAGTATTGGTAGTGCGAGCGAGGTGGTCCAAGCGAGGCTAACGCACTGTTGTAGTATTGGTAGTACAAGAGAGGCTAATGCAATGTTGCGGTAATGGGACTCCAAGCGAGGTTAACGTACGGCTGCAGTGCTGGTAGTCCAAAACATGCTAACGCACTGCTGCAGTATTGGTAACCCAGATGACCCAACCAATTTGAGACTCCACCTCGGATGGGTGAATTGACGAAGTGGTGTATCCCCGACACATGCGACTTTTGCTGTGGTAGTTGAACAGCGTGCAGCCACTACTCAGACAGGTTCGACCACATGCGCTTGGGCTACTCGTTCGGACCTCCCAGTCAGGTTTTGCATAGATGTAGGGGTGTTGAATACCATGTACATTCCGAATAGCTGAAAATACAAAAAGAATTGTTAACTACAATTTTTTACACTATTGTTACCAAACCCTGTTAAATTTACAATAATCGGTGTATATTGAATTTTAAATATCGAATATATATTTAAAACAACGAATATCGACCCACGAACGACAACGGAACAAAAAGATTCTGCTTTGAAATTCTGCATAATAAGTTATTATTTGCTAACTAATTTACTGTAGAGCTTTTGTTTTGACTGTGTCTTGTAAACTGGCTGTACTGTAGTCATATCATACACTTGGAAGCATGGGTAAATCTATCGACTTTCACGTTCCTGCTTTTACGATCTTTCATTACAGCGTAAATCAGCATTATCATCGTAACGAGATCGCATACCAGGATACCATCCGCTGATTGGGTTGCTCAACAAGATGCGATAATTTCAATGGTAGGACATTTCTCTGCAGCAAATCGTTGATAGTTTTCAACATTAAATGTAGACGACAGTTGTACAAAATGAATCTAGTAGGCTGAAGACTTGTTAGAATGTAATTCTGCCACACAATTCACTCATTTTCAGTCAATCGGCGTTGCTATGAGAAATTTGACACACACCGAACATAAGAGCCCATTGACTGGACACGACAGCTGAAAGCGTCGCTAGCAGGCCGAGTGTAACACATATCGACCTGCACCAGCTGCTGAATAAGCGCATTGAAGGGCGGAAGCTGATGTAATGATCGTACATGGCCTGACAAGTTATCTCTATCTGACCTGGGCTTTTTGCATCTTAGCTTTCTAAGGGCATTTCACGTTTCACTTAACACTACCCTTAGATTTTCGCTGTGATTCGGCATGTATTTCACACGGCGCCATCTATCTAGAGGGAGATAATCCAGTTCGAAAGTTGTTCCCAAAGCATGAGGTCAAATGTCGGCCCCATTTAAACGAGCCAATGAAATTATCTGTATTCAAATATTTCTCAGACATGCAAACATGTCGGTTTCACGAGGCGCAAGACTTGGGGAGCCTACCCGAGACCAAAACGAAGTTGTGCAAATTAGCTATTTTATTTCTCACTCTAGTGGAGCATGCTTCTTCGTTTATCTTAAGAAACAAACGGCCTAACATATTCGAAAACAAAATAAAATCGGCGGCAGACCACAGGAAAATGATATGCTTCTTCGTTGTATGAATGTGATTGCACCGATCTCGGATGTAACGGGACCAGTCGGATGTGACCATTTGGGAAACGCCATATTACACTCAGATAGCACCCGTTACCGCATGGCTACGAGCAGAAGTTTCTACGTATGATCGTGCCATGCGTTCGGATGATGGGCTTTTTGGGACCTGACCTAGCCTGGGGCCATTTCGCCTCGCCCTCCAATTTTTTTTTCTTACCTCTTGAGTTAGGGGACTAAAACTTACCACACTATACCCTTGAGTCAAGCTCTACAAGAAAATGTAAAAAAATCCAAGATGGCCGCTTTGATGACGTCACAGTGACGTCATTGTCAAAAAAGGCATTTTGGGTCGATTTTTCGGTCAAATTTCTCGATTTTTTTATTTATGTAATTTCTCCACAAAACCGGCTTGGTAAATTGCCAAACATTAATCTGATATTAAATAAAATACTTTTTGTCCGCTTTTCCTCGCTGAATAGCAGAAATTTTGAAGAAAAACTAGACGCTTGTAATCGTATGCCAGGGTAGATGTTATCAGTGAATACCAAGTCAGACTGGTTAATCCTCCGAAGAATCCTATAACGTGGAATTACCTGAGAACACCAACTGGGACTGTTCTATTGTTATACAAGGTGAAATTACCTGTGAACGCCAACTGCGACAGTTCTGCCGTTAGATAAGGTGGAATTACCTGAGAAAGCAAACTGGGACAGTTCTGTCGTAATATAAGGCGGAATTACCTGTGGAAACCAACGGGGCCGTTCTATCCTTATACAAGGTGAAATTACCTGCGAACAGCAAACGGGACTGTTTAGTCATTATCTACGGTGAATTTACCTGTGAAGACCAAATGGGTCTGCTCTGTCGTTAGATATGGTGGAATTACCTGTGAACACCAAATGGGACTGTTCTGTCGTTATATGAGGTCGCCCTTAGATAAAATGGAACGCACTGGACTGATGGACAAACCCCATGGTTCCAAGATCATTCCAACAGAAAGACTCGTATACCAGGGAAGACGTTATCAGTGAATACAAAGTTAGACTGGGTTAATACTGTGAGGAATCCTCTAACGTGGAACTATCTGTGAACTCCGAATGGGACGGTTCTGTCGTTATATAAGATGGAATTATCTGAGAAACGCAACTGAGACATTTATATCGTTATACAAAGTGGAATTACCTCGGAACGTCAACTGGGACTGTTCTGTCGTTAGATATGGTTGAATTACGTGTGAAAACCAACTGGGACTGTTCTGTCATTATAAAAGGTGGAATTAGCTGTGAACACCAAATGGGATTGGTCTGTCGTTATAAAAGATCAAATGAATGCACTGGACTGATGGACAAATCCCGTGGTTTCAACATCATTCCAATACATAGACTCGTAAACCAGGGAAGATGTTATCAGTGAATACAAAGTCAGACGGGGTTCTAAGGAATTCTATAACGTGGAACTATCTGAGAACTCCGACTGGGACTGTTCTGTCGTTATATAAGGTGGAATTACGTATGAACAGCAACTGAGACTGTTCTGTGGTTATCTAAGGTAGAATTACCTGCGAACACCAACTGGGACTGTTCTGTCGTTTTTTAAGGTGGGATTACCTGGGAAGACCAACGGAGACCGTTCTGTCGTTATACAGGTGTAATTACCTGTTAACAGCAAATGGGACTGTTCTATTGTTTTACAACGTGCAATTACCTGTGAGTACGAAATAGGACTGTTCTGCCGTCATATACGGTGGAATTACCTGTGGAAACAAACTGGGACTGTTCTGTCGTTATAAGGTGAAATTTCCCGTGAACACCAACTGTATCTGTTCTGTTGTTATATAGGTATAATTATCCGTGAACACTAACGGGGACTGTTTCATTGTTATACAAGGTGGAATTACCTGCGAACGCCAAATGAGAGAGCTCTGTTGTTAGTGAATGAAGAATTACCTGTAAACACCATAAAAAACTATTCTGCCGTTAGCTATGTTGGAATTACATGTAAAAGCCAACTCGGACTGTTCTGTCGTTATAAAAGGTGGAAATACCTGTAAAAACCAACAGGGCCTGTTCTGTCGTTATAAAAGGTGGAAATACCTGGGAACACAAATTGGGTCTGTTTTGTCTTTATATAACGTTCGATTACCTGTGAACACCAACGGCGACTGTTCCGTCGTTATAAAGGTGTAGTTAACTGTTAACTGTTAACTGTTTTATCGTTACACATGGTGGAATTAACTGCGAACATCAAGTGGGCCGGTTCTGTTGTCACATAAGTTGGAATTACCGGTGAACACCATCTGAGACTGGTCTGCTGTTATATAAGGTGGAATTACATGTGAAAATTAACTGAGACTGTTCTGAATTTTGAATTTGGCTTAATGCCACATTCAAGGTTGTTTCACTCATATGGTGTCAGTTGATGGTGGAAGCTGGAGTACCCGCAGAGAATCAGCGCCCGTCTGCTGTCGTCGTATAATGTGGAATTGCCTGTGGAAACCAACTGGGACTATTCTGTCTTAATTTAAGACGGAATTGCCTGCGAACGCCAAATGGGGCTGTGCTGCCTTTATATAAGGTGGAATTACCTGTGTAAACCAACTGGGACAGTTCTGTCCTTAGATAAGGTGGAATTACCTGCGAACACCAAAATGGGGCTGTTCTGTCTTTATATAAGGGGGAATTACCTGTGACCACCAGCTGGGACAGCTCTGTCCTTAGATAAGGTGGAATTACCTGCGAACACTAAATGGGACTGTTTTGCCTTTATATAAAGTGGAAAAAACCTCGTAAACCAACTGGGACTGTTCTTTCGTTATACAAGGTGGAATTACCTGTGAAAACCTAATGGGTCTGTTCGGCCGTTATAAAGTTGGAATTACCTTTGTAAACCAACTGGGACTGCTCTGTCGTTATATAATGTTAAATTGCATGTGAACACCAACTGGGACTGTTCTCTCGTTAGATAAGGTGGAATTACCTGCGAACACTAAATGGGACTGTTCTGCCTTTATATAAGGTGGAAAAACCTCGTAAACCAACTGGGACTGTTCTTTCGCTATGCAAGGTGGAATTACCTGTGAAAACCTAATGGGTCTGTTCGGTCGTTATAAAGTTGGAATTACCTGTGTAAACCAACTGGGACTGCTCTGACGTTATATAATGTTAAATTGCATGTGAACATCAACTTGGACTGTTCTGTCGTTAGTTAATGTGAAATTACCTGCGAACACCAATTGGGACTGTTCCGTCGTTAGTTAATGTGAAATTACCTGTGAACACTAATTGGGACTGTTCTGTCGTTAGGTAATGTGAAATTACCTGCGAACACCAATTGGGACTGTTCTGTCGTTAGTTAATGTGAAATTATCTGCGAACACCATTTGGGACTGTTCCGTCGTTAGTTTAAATGTAAAATTACCTGTGAACACCAAATGGGACTGTTCTGTCGTTAGTTAATGTGAAATTACCTGATAACACCAACGGGAGCTGTTCTATCGTGATGCAGGGTGAAATTACTTGTGAACACCAATTGGGACTGTTCTGTCGTTAGTTAATGTGAAATTACCTGCGAACACCAATTGGGAGTGTTCCGTCGTTAGTTTAAATGTAAAATTACCTGTGAACACCAAATGGGACTGTTCTGTCGTTAGTTAATGTGAAATTACCTGTGAACACCAATTGGGACTGTTCCGTCGTTAGTTAATGTAAAATTACCTGTGAACACCAATTGGGACTGTTCCGTCGTTAGTTTAAATGTAAAATTACCTGTGAACACCAAATGGGACTGTTCTGTCGTTAGTTAATGTGAAATTACCTGTGAACACCAATTGGGACTGTTCCGTCGTTAGTTAATGTAAAATTACCTGTGAACACCAATTGGGACTGTTCTGTCGTTAGTTAATGTGAAATTACCTGTGAACACCATTTGGGACTGTTCTGTCGTTAGTTAATGTGAAATTACCTGATAACACCAACGGGAGCTGTTCTATCGTGATGCAGGGTGAAATTACTTGTGAACACCAATTGGGACTGTTCTGTCGTTAGTTAATGTGAAATTACCTGCGAACACCAATTGGGACTGTTCCGTCGTTAGTTTAAATGTAAAATTACCTGTGAACACCAAATGGGACTGTTCTGTCGTTAGTTAATGTGAAATTACCTGTGAACACCAATTGGGACTGTTCCGTCGTTAGTTAATGTAAAATTACCTGTGAACACCAATTGGGACTGTTCTGTCGTTAGTTAATGTGAAATTACCTGCGAACACCAATTGGGACTGTTCCGTCGTTAGTTAATGTGAAATTACCTGTGAACACCAATTGGGACTGTTCGGTCGTTAGTTAATGTGAAATTACCTGCGAACACCAATTGGGACTATTCCGTCGTTAGTTAATGTAAAATTACCTGTGAACACCAATTGGGACTGTTCTGTCGTTAGTTAATGTGAAATTACCTGCGAACACCAATTGGGACTGTTCCGTCGTTAGTTAATGTAAAATTACCTGTGAACACCAATTGGGACTGTTCTGTCGTTGGTTAATGTGAAATTACCAGCGAACACCAATTGGGACTGTTCTGTCGTTAGTTAATGTGAAATTACCTGCGAACACCAATTGGGACTGTTCTGTCGTTAGTTATATGAAATTACCTGTGAACACCAATTGGGACTGTTCTGTCATTATAAAAAGTGGAATTACCTGTGGAAACCAATTGGGACTGTTCTGTCGTTAGTTAACGTGAAATTACCTGTGAACACCAATTGGGACTGTTCTGTAGTTATACAGGGTGGAATTACCTGTACAAACCAACTGGGACTGTTCTGAATATTGAATTTGGCTTGATGTCACACTCAAGGATGTTTCACTCATATGTTGACAGTCAGTTTGGTTGGCGGAGGGAGCCGAAGTACCCGGAGAGAACCAGCGCCCGCCTGCTGTCGTTATATCAGGTGGAATTGCCTACGAACACCAACTGGGACTGTTCTGTCGCTATGTAAGGTGGAATCACCCGTGAACACCAACTGTGACTGTTCTGCCGTTATACAAGGTGGAATTACCTGCGAACACCAAATGGGACTGTTCTGTCGTTATATAAGGTGGAATTACCCGTGAGCACCAACTGAGACTGTTCTGCCACTATAAAAGGTAGAATTACCTGTGAACACCAACTGGGACTGTTCTGTCGTTTTCCGATTGGAGGAGCCACGCCTGTTCGACTTGGGAACCTCTGCTGCATCTGTCCTAGTCTTCTCTGCGTGGTCTGCATCCAAACAAAACCATTCACTGATAGACAGGTCCCAGCCAAGAAAAAACTAACATTTTTTCCGGTCAAAGTTTTCTCAGTGGTTCCGTCATCCTTGACTTGTTCTCTTTTCAATGGCGGCCATATTCTCCAAAATGGCCGCCAATACCCATAGAAGCTCACAATTTCCTGCTCGAAAATCAATTTTCTAACCACAAACTAGGTTTTTGTCTAGTCCTACGTAGGGTATGAATAATTATTTAATTTTGGAATGATTTGTAATTGGTCTAAAAATTCAGTATGGCCGCCAAAATCCAAAATGGCGGCCAATGTCCATTGAATCACACATTTTCCTGCCCTAATATGTAGAGATGGACCATCCTTGGTCCAAATGCTTCCTGTGGGGTGTTATCTTGTAGCTCTCGGGGCGTAGACTCCGATTGGAGGAATATCCATGTCATATGTGACGTCATCAGTGACGTCATCAGTACGAGTATCAGCGCAAGCGGCCATTTTGGGGGTGTGTTTGGGATAAAGATGGACCATCCTTGGTCCGAATGTGTCGTGTGAGGTGTCATGTTGTAGCTCTCGGGGTATAGACCACGACTTGAGGTTTTTCCATGTCATCTGTGACGTCATCAGTACGAATAGTAGCGAACGCGGGAGTTTCGAAGGTGCAATGGAGTGCGTTTGGAGCATATGACGGCCTTTTCCCCCATCCAGCTACCTGATACCTGTGAGTGTGAGTGTATGCGCGCGTGTGTGTGAGTGTATGCGCGCGTGTGTGTAAGTGAGTAAGTGAGTGTGAGTGAGTGAGTGAGGCGTGCACATTGTCCTTGAGGCGTCCCCAACGCCCGTCAACGCATGAACGCACTAACGACGGTGAGTGAATGAGTGAGTAGGATCTGACTGGATTAATTTATCGTCTTTTTTCATCATTTTGCGTATGCGCAGTCTGGCCGTAGTATAGAAAGCAGGCATTATGGGGATTCGTGGAGGTTTGTTGAGTGATGAGGGAACATCCCTGGTCAAATGGACCGTGTGGATATCAGTGTGAACCTCTCGTGGGTCAGACTGGCTTGTTTTCATTGGAAGTTGCGCCAATCTGCGCATGCGAAATTGGGGTGTAGTAAGTAAAGTGGTCATTTTGGGAGGTGCGTGGGGGTCTGTTGAGTGATGAGGGACCATTCTTGGTCCGAATGTGAGGTGTCAAAGTGAAGCTTTCGTGGTGTAGACCATGACTTGAGGGGTGTCCCTGTCATCTGTGAGTTCATTCTTGAGGTCATCAGTAGGAGTAATAGCCAAAGTGGGGATTTTGGGGGTGTGAAGTAAGGTGTTTGGGGTAGAGAGGGACCATGTTTGGTCCAAATGGGGTAGGGTCAGACTGACATGTTTTTTAATGAAAGTCGCGCCAATCTGAACATGAGCAATTGTGGTGTAGTAAGTAAAGTGGTATTTGCTGTGATGGAGGGGATAATAAAAGGATTGACCTGTAATCGTTGAGGTTGTTGTTGTTCTTGCTCTACATTTGGACTAACCAATCAGAATAGCACTTATAACGGACTACACCCGTGGAGCTACGTATAGGCGCACAGGGCTTCAGGGCTAATTCACCAAGGCGTTGAAGAATTGAGCTTGTCGTTGGTGGGTGTTGCTACAAGATGACACCTCACACGACGCATTCGGACCACGGATGATCCACTTCTACCCCAAACACCTTCCTTTACACCCCAAAAATATCCACTTTGGCTACAACTCCTACGGAGGACGTCAGCAATGACGTCACAGATGACCCGCATATCCATCAAGCCGTGGTCCACACCATGAAAGCTTTGCTTTGACACCTCACACGACGCATTCGGACCAAGAATGGTCCCTCAATCGCTCAAACACATCCCCACGCAGTCTGACTCTACCCCGAGAAAGCTTCACTAGGACACCCCAACCGGGCCATTTGAACCAAACATGGTCCCTCTCTACCCCAAACACCGTACTTCACATCTCCAAAATTCCCACTTTGGCTACTACTCCTATTGATGACGTCAAGAATGACGTCGCAGATGACAGGGACACCCTTCAAGTCATGGTCTACACCACGAAAACTTCACTTTGACACCTCACACGAGGCATTCGGATCAAGAATGGTCCCTCGTTATTCAACAGACCCCCACGCACCTCCCAAAATGACCACTTTACTTACTACACCCCAACTGTATCTCGCTTAGTAGCATTTGCTAGATCCTGTGTTAAATGTGATGATTTTAATCAACGTCACAAAACATTGTTGCAGAAACTTATAAAACAGGGCTATTCCACCAAGCGCCTCCATTCAAAGTTTCTCAAATTTGGCGATACATATCGCATGCCGATAGCAAAATACGAACGTAGCGTGCAAGATCTATGGCGCTACGTTTCGTAACATGTGTCTAATTCCGCTTAACCCGGGGCTAGGGGCCGTATGAACCCATGTACTTTAAGATCCTCATGGTACTCATATGAACAGTCACAATCAAAGCGTGACTGAGGTACATCATTTTTAGATGACGACTCTATAACGAATATTATGGATTAAGAATACTGATCAGCGATACGGATTTGATATTTTGGAACATCATGATGTCTTGCCGGCATCATTGAAAATTGTTGACCGTTTCTCTCTTGTAGGAAACAAGCCTATGTTTATGTATACTTTTGTCTTTTTGAATTTGGTGCTAATACTGTTATATGGAAATGGAATAGGTCTTTGGATTATGGACGCGGATATTCTCTAATGGACGACGGCTGGATTATGAATGACGGACTAGACGCTTGTAATTCCAATGAAAACAAACCACTCTGACCCACGAGAGCCTCACACTGATACCCCACACGGTCCATTTGACCAGGGATGGTCCCTAAATCACTCAACAAACCTCCATGAATCCCCAAAATGCCTGCTTTCTATACTACGGCCAGACTGCGCATGCGCAAAATGATGAAACCGGGCGATACATCAGTCCAGTCGTATCCCACTCACTCACCGTCGTAAGTGCATCCATGCGTTAAGACGGGCGTTGGGGACGCCTCAAGGGCATTGTGACTGATTGACTGACTCACTCACTGACTGTCTCACTGACTGACTGTCTCACTGACTGACTGTCTCACTGACTGACTGACTGACTCACTGTCTCACTGACTGTCTCACTTTCTCACTGACTGGCCCACTGTGTCACTGACTGACTCACTCACTCACTCACTGTCTCACTCACTCACTCACTGTCTCATTGACTGACTCACTCACTCACTGTCTCATTCACTCATTGTCTCACTGACTGACTGACTCACTCACTGTCTCACTCACTGTCTCACTCACTGACTCACTGACTGACTCACTCACTCACTCGCTCGCTCTCTCGCGGGCCGTCATCTACTCAAAACGCACTCCATTGCATCTCCGAAAGGCCCGCGTTTGCCACTACTCGTACTGGTGACATCACCGATGACGTCACAGATGACATGGAAAAACCTCAAGTCGTGGTCTACACCTCGAGAGCTACAACATGACACCCCACACGACACATTCGGACCAAGGATGGTCCATCTTTACCCCAAACACCCCCCACGCACCCCCAAAATGCCTGCTTTCGCTACTACTCGTAGCGATGACGTCATCGATGACGTCACAGATGACACGGATATCCCTCAAATCGGGGTCTACAACCCGAGAGCAACACCCGGACCCGGACGCATTCGGACCAAGGATGGTCCATCTCTACATATTAGGGCAGAAAAATGTGTGATTCAATGGACATTGGCCGCCATTTTGGATTTTGGAAAAGGAAAGTCCGTACTATCGGGTTATTGTGTGAAGTAAAACTTAATATCTCCACGGCTTTACCCCTCCTCTCGATAGTTGGACATAGCATAATGTTCCCCTTTCCAGATTCTTGCTTGATTCGTTTAGTTACCATGGACGAATTCCTGAATTGTGTCTCTCTACGAAGTTTTGTAACAACTCTGCCGGGCCAGCATGTTTTATATCCCACGGGTGCTCTCTCACAATCTGCAAAGTTCTCACTTTTGACTTGCCAATTGATCAGGAAATTCGTCGGAAAGCGCCGAACTTTTAATATGAAAAAAATAACTTCATGCAAAAGTTGACGCTATTCAGCTTTGAGATGGGATTGATAACAGGGAATCACTATTCCAATTTTCGCTGTCATCTAGGAACAGAGTGTCCCTTCGTGGAAGCGCATCTCAAAAAGTTGCCAAATGCAAAGCGGCAGTCACTTTTAACGTTACCTGGCTTTTCTTTGGGACCTATCCAGACCCTGGGGGGAGACATTTCGGGCATATGACGTCAAAGTGACGTCATAAGTACAATTAGACACATAATTAGAACGTAGAACAAGGAATACTTTAGACCTGCGCAACCATTATTTTGTGATATCACTGTGCGATATTCATACTCGCAAGGCTCCAAGATTGCTCCTGATTGTGTGCTGCTGACGATAAGGCTTTTTAGTATCCGCTTTATAATCAGCAATTTATTCCGAGAATTCAACTTACGGTTCTGGCACAAAAACTGTAGATTATCCTCACATGTGTCAGGTACCCATAGCCAGGTCCTCTTCGTCATCAAAAATGCCACACAGTCCAAAGATACTGAGCCAAGAACACCGAAGAAATTTTGAATGCTGCTATCGAACGGGTATCTTTGTGTAATATTACCCATGTCGGCACCTGTGTAGAGAAGGTAGAGTGTATTATTGCCCATGTCGGCACCTGTGTGGAGAAAGTAGAGTGTAATATTACCCATGTCGGCACCTGTGTGGAGAAAGTGGAGTGTAATATTACCCATGACGTCACCTGTGTGGAGGAACTAGCATGTAATATTACCCATGTCGGCACCTGTGTGGAGAAAGAGTGTAATATTACCCATGTCGGCACCTGTGTGGAGGAACTAGCGTATAATATTACCCATGTCGGCACCTGTGAGGAGGAAATAGAGTGTAATATTACCCATGTCGGCACCAGTGTGGAGAAAGTAGAGTGTAATATTACCCATGTCGGCACCTGTGTGGAGAAAGTAGAGTGCAATATTATCCATGTCGGCACCTGTGCGGAGAAAGTAGAGTGTAATATTACCCATGTCGGCACCTGTGTGGGGAAAGTAAAGTGTAATTTTACCCATGTCAGCACCTGTGTGGAGAAAGAGTGTAATATTATCAATGTCAGCACCTGTGTGGAGAAAGTAGAGTCTAATATTACCCATGTCGGTATCTGTGTGGAGAAAGTAGAGTGTAATATTACCCATGTCGGCATCTCTGTGGAGAAAGTAGAGTGTAATATTATTCATGTCGGCACCTGTATGGAGAAAGTAGAGTGCAATATTACCCAGGTCGGCACCTGTGTGGAGAAAGTAGAGTGTAATATTACCCATGTCAGCACCTGTGTGGAGAAAGTAGAGTGTGATATTACCCATGTCGGCACCTGTGTGAAGAAAGTAGAGTGTAATATTACCCATATCGGCATCTGTGTGGAGGAAGTAGCGTGTAATATTATCCATGTAGGCACCTGTGTGGAGGAAGCAGAGTGTAATACTGCCCATGGCGGCACCTGTGTGGAAGAGGTAGAGTGTAATATTAGCCAGGTCGGCACCTGGCAGTTAACCTGCAATATGTGTCCGAATCGTGATAAACATAGTAGCCCAGAATGCATAGCGGCATTCATTCATGTTTTATGTATTCATGCACACTGCAAGCTGCAGTCAAAATCCAATGATGTTGTATTGTAGACATGTACAAGAATAAATTCCCTGAATCTGATTCATATTCATTTATTTGTGTGGCAATTGACAACGAGAAAATACTATAAGTATTCACCAACTGAACACAGCAAAAATATCCTAACGTTGCTAAAAAAATTCAATTCACAGACACAGAAAACCTTTATCAACATCGAAAATGAATTTTATCTTCACTGCGCGGCCCAAACGGAAAATTATTTTGTCAACTTGCTTGTCAACAAGCTGTCATCAGGTCAGAGCAAAGGACTAACTGAGATATATATCCCACTTGGGATATTAAATCCAAGTTTGGATATATAAAATATATCCTAATTTCATACCAAACGTCAATGGCGAATTTCGGCATCTAAACTACAAAAACAGAAGAAAATCTACTTCACAAACTGCCAATCCGATTGTGTAATGTTCTGGCACAAAAAAACTGTAGATTATCCTCACATGTGTGAGGTACCCATAGCCAGGTCCCCTTCGTCATCAAAAATGCCACACAGTCCAAAGATACTGAGCCAAGAACACCGAAGAAATTTTGAATGCTGCTATCGAACGGGTATCTTTGTAATATTATCCATGTAGGCACCTGTGTGGAGGAAGCAGAGTGTAATACTGCCCATGTCGGCACCTGTGTGGAAGAGGTAGAGTGTAATATTAGCCATGTCGGCACCTGGCAGTTAACCTGCAATAGGTGTCCGAATCGTGATAAACATAGTAGCCCAGAATGCATAGCGGCATTCATTCATGTTTTATGTATTCATGCACACTGCAAGCTGCAGTCAAAATCCAATGATGTTGTATTGTAGACATGTACAAGAATAAATTCCCTGAATCTGATTCATATTCATTTATTTGTGTGGCAATTGACAACGAGAAAATACTATAAGTATTCACCAATTGAACACAGCAAAAATACCCTAACGTTGCTAAAAAAAAATTCAAATCACAAACACAGAACACCTTTACCAACATCAAACATTAATTTTACCTTTACTGCTCGGCCCAAACGGAAAATTATTTTGTCAACTTAAACAAGCTGTCATCAGGTCAGAGCAAAGGACTAACTGGGATATATATCCCACTTGGGATATTAAATCCAAGTTTGGATATATAAAATATATCCTAATTTCATACTAAACGTCAATGGCGAATTTCGGCATCTAAACTACAAAAACAGAAGAAAATCTACTTCACAAACTGCCAATCCGATTGTATAATGTTCTGGCACAAAAACTGTAGATTATCCTCACATGTGTGAGGTACCCATAGCCAGGTCCTCTTCGTCATCAAAAATGCCACACAGTCCAAAGATACTGAGCCAAGAACACCGAAGAAATTTTGAATGCTTCTATCGAACGGGTATCTTTGTAATATTATCCATGTAGTCACCTGTGTGGAGGAAGCAGAGTGTAATACTGCCCATGTCGGCACCTGTGTGGAAGAGGTAGAGTGTAATATTAGCCATGTCGGCACCTGGCAGTTAACCTGCAATAGGTGTCCGAATCGTGATAAACATAGTAGCCCAGAATGCATAGCGGCATTCATTCATGTTTTATGTATTCATGCACACTGCAAGCTGCAGTCAAAATCCAATGATGTTGTATTGTAGACATGTACAAGAATAAATTCCCTGAATCTGGTTCATATTCATTTATTTGTGTGGCAATTGACAACGAGAAAATACTATAAGTATTCACCAACTGAACACAGCAAAAATATCCTAACGTTGCTAAAAAAATTCAAATCACAGACACAGAAAACCTTTATCAACATCAAAAATTAATTTACCTTCACTGCGCGGCCCAAACGGAAAATTATTTTGTCAACTTGCTTGTCAACAAGCTGTCATCAGGTCAGAACAAAGGACTAACTGAGATATATATCCCAATTGGGATATTAAATCCAAGTTTGGATATATAAAATATATCCTAATTTCATACTAAACGTCAATGGCGAATTTCGGCATCTAAACTACAAAAACAGACGAAAATCTACTTCACAAACTGCCAATCCGATTGTGTAATTTTGCTGACTTTTCCTCGCCAAAATTATTCTGTGTTATTACAATTACGTGCATTATTTTTTCGTGTTGTTGTTTGCAGTATATTTCCCATCACTCACAACTGATGTATGTCTTTATACGAAAAGGATAACTAGCAAAATAAGGCAGCTTGCGTTTGCTAGATGACAAATGATCCAGGACGATAAGATCAGTCAATTTGAAAATTGCAGCTAAAAGGATGCTTTCGCTTGATGAAATAAATCAAGTTTTCCTTGCAAGAAATATTTTCAAACTAATAGCGCACAAAATAGCGGCTTTCAGCAGGCCATGTGCTCTAATCATGCAGTGGTGCGAAAACTTGCAGCATTCATTTACTTGACAAGATTAACAAGTGTGCGCCGGGAGTAGTATATAGCCGTGATTTCAAGTCACATTGACCTGGCGTAAGAATCTGGCGTCGAGGTCAAGTGCATTATAGTACGGGCGAAAACCGGCAAAAGAGTGCGCCGTCTCAAAAAGGACGCCGTCTCATGTGGAGGTCATGTGGAGGTCACATGATGGTCAAGTGCATGTATTCCTTCGCGGTGATGTGGTCTGGCGGTGATGCGGTCTGCCTCCGCGGAGAAAAAGTAGTCCCAGACTTCAAATACGCTGCATGGACCGATTGGGTCGAGTGAGGTATCAAAGTGAAGCATTCGTGATGGGGCATCCAGTCATGGGTGGGTGTATGTAAAATCAGGATTTTTTCCCGAAACTATAAAAAGCGGAACATGCACTTTACCCCTAAAATAGGGGAAAACCCCTATAAACTCTAGCCAAAAGGGCTAATATCGGTCCCCGGGCTTATCGGGGTCCGCCTGTCAAGTCAATGAATGTGACAAAGTATATGGAAATAGACGTTTTGGGGTCTAGGTGGGCCACTAGTGGGTCGATGAAGTCGTATGAGATATCAATGTGAAACATTCGTGAAGGCGCATCCGACGGGCTGTGGGGTTGAAATATCGTCATTCTACGCATGCGCGGTAGACAAATGGTATGGAAATAGCCGTTTTGGAATCTAGGTGGGTCAATAAAGGTCCGATGGGGTTGAGTGAGGTATCAATGTGAAGCATATGTGAGGGGGCATCCGATGGGGTGGGGGCTGAAATATTGTCATTCTGTGCATGCGCGGTAGACCAAGGGTATGGAAATAGACTTTTTGGGTGTAGGGGGTCCCTAATGGTCTGATGGGGTCGAGTGAGGTATCAATGTAAAGCATTCGTGAAGGAGCATCCGACTGGATGGATGTAATGTAAAACTGACGTCACTCTACGCATGCGCAGTATACAAAGTATATGGAAATAGACATTTTTGTGCCGACATGGGTCACTATTGGTCCGATGGAGTCGTATGAGGTCTTATTTTGAAGCCCTCGTGAGGGAGCATCCACCTGGACTAGTGTCTCGTTCGTTGTCAACATTATGCGCATGCGCAGACAGGGAATTGTGCGAAAAGGGTACGGATAAAGACGTCTTGGGGTCTAGGTGAGCCACCAGTGGGCCGATTGGATCGAGTGAGGTAACGGTGTGAAGCATTCGTGAGGGAGCATCCACCTGGACTAATGTGTCGTTCGTTGTCAACATTCTGCGCATGCGCAGGCAGGGAATTGTGGGAAAAGGGTATGGACATAGAAGTTTTGGGGTCTAGGTGAACCCCTAATGGGCCGATGGTGTCGTATGAGGTATCAATGTGAAGCATATGTGAGGGAGCAACCGCCTGGGGCAGTGTTGTCCGTTTTCGACATTCTGCGCATGCGTAGACAGGGAATTGTGGGAAAAGGGTGTGGAAATAGACGTGTTGGGGTCTAGGTGGGCCACTAATGGTTCGATGGAGTCGAGTGAGGTATCAATGTGAAGCATATGTGAGTCGGCATCTGACTGGGTGGATGTGGGGTTGGCATATCGTCATTCTGCGCATGCGCAATAAACAAAGGGTATGGAAATAGACATTTTGGGATCTAGGTGAGCCACTAATGAGCCGATGGAGTTGTATGAGGTATCAATGTGAAGCATATGTGAGGGGGCATCCGATTGGACTAGTGTTTCGTCCGTTTTTTGCGCATGCGCAGTCTGGCCGTAGTATAGAAAGCAGGCATTTTGGAGGGGTATGTGGGGTGTGCTTGGGATAGAAATGGACCGCTATGCGTCCTGGAAGGTGTCAATTTGTAGCTCTCGGGGTGTAGATCCCGAGTTGGGGGCTGTCCACAGCATCTGTGACGTCATCGGTGAAGTCAACAGTACGAGTAGTAGCGAAGGAAGGTATTTGTTGTAGAGATGGACCATCCATATCTGTCATGCATTATACAATATCTTTGCTGCGACGTCATCGGTGACGTCATCAGGACGAGTAGTAGCGAAAGTACATGGTGTAGACCACAACTTGAGTGATTTCCTTGTCACCTGTGACTTCATTTGTGACGTCATCAATACGAGTGGTAGCGAAATTTTGATTAATCGTCCAATACATATGGAATGATGAGGGACACGAGTTAATCTCTATATGTACAGACACCACCACACGCCAATAATACCACCACACACACACGCACACACACACACACACTACCACACACCACCACCAACACCACCCCCGCTCGTCAACGCCCGGTGGTGGTGGGGGTAGCTCCCGTGGATCGGAGCTCCGGAGCTCGGAGCTCCGTTGTATTATACAATCGAATAGCGGTTGTCTTGAATAATAACAAGTTCAGCAATGTTCATACAGTTTATTATCCCCAATGTTACATCATACCCAGGCTGGGGGAGCCGCATTGGGTAGGTTTAGTATGTTCTCAACAAAGCAAATTGAAATATAAAACACCAGTATTATTAGTTAACGCACAGTCACATTAGGTATAAGTTTTTACTGAGCTCTATTCAACGATCAGCATGTAGACATATAGAGTATGTACGGCATGTTATGATATTCCTCGGTGCATGGGTGAAGCATTCAGCCGATGGGGTGGTCGGTCAGCTTTGTAACGAAAAACCTGACATTGGTAATCCTCTCCACTGTCCACTTGGTGTTGGGACGTTGTTGTTGAGCCCAGTTCAAGGCATCCACGGTGTCCAGTTTCTCCAGCATCGTCTCTAGCGACGCCCTGTCCGTGATGGTAAACGATTTGTCAAATACCAGAATGTTACTGCTCGGGTAAAAGTATCGGACTTGATGCAGCACATAACCAAACGCCAGATTTAATTTAAAGGACGTAGCTTGGTCATTGACGATGGCTTACATGGCTTGAATAGGGCGCTGACGGTGGAAACAGTGTCGTATCATGGGCCAATGGCGCCGATAGATGTCACTCACTGGATGGTCTTCGTGTAACACATCGCTAGGAACATTTATGGGCTCATCCGCGAAGTGTACTTTGCTCCCCACGTCGTACAAAATCTGACCCAAGGTCTTGTCGTCGGAATTTGACTGTTGAATTAGGGCGACTTCATCATCATCGGCCCTCGTGCGGCGGTGGGAGTTCCCGCTGTCTCGATACTGTTACCTACGGGCTCCTCTACCTGCAAACGTGGCTGCGGATCAGGGTGTTGTGTACGTTGGTGTCGCAGCAACAGACTGGGTAGTTTGAAAAGCCGACCACATTCCCCGCATAGATGCTTGGGTGCCCTATGCACTGTCCGTTCGTGACACCGTAGACTGTCCAGGCGAATAAATAGTTTTCCACGCCTCGTGCAGCTATACCGGGTGGTTCCGTCATGCTTGGTGGCCTCATGGCGGCGCAAGTCGTGCAGACGAGTAAACGATTTGAAGCACGTAGTACAAGTGAACATCTTGGTGATTGACAGAGTGTCTGATGAAATGGCCAAGCCGCTTCCCTTTTATAGCACGCTAGGTGGTGATCTATTTTTAGCACACTCACTTCAAGTACCTCCAAGTCGAGGACCGAGATGTACTGGTGTACGACTGGGCCACATTGCGTACGTGTGTGTGTTTTGTGTTCAAGTCCAACCGTGCATCATGTCGAATTACGTTCTCTCCGAAAACTTACTCTCATCGCATCAATATGCTCAGACCCATTCAATATAAACACAACCAAGAGACATCAACAACAACAGGCACATTGCGTAATACACGTTTTATTATCCTCACACCACCACCACCACTACCACCACCACCACCTAGCGTTGACGCCGTCAACGATCAGCGTGTAGACATAAAGAGTATGTACGGCATGTTATGGTATTCATCAGTGCATGGGTGAAGCATTCAGCCGATGGTGTAGTCGGTCAGCTTGGTAACGAAAAACGTGACATTGGTCATCCTCTCTACGACCCACTGGGTGTTGGGGCGTTGTTGTTGGGCCCATTCCAAGGGATCCACGGTCTCCAGTTTCTCCAGCATCGTCTCTAGCGAAGCCCTATCCGTGATGGTAAACGGTTGGTCAAACACTCGTATGCTACTGCTCGGGTAAAGTATCGGACTTGGCCTGCCTCCTTATGCTGCAGCACATAACCAACGCCAGATTCAACTTGAAGGTCGTAGTTTAATCGTTGAAGATGGCTTCCACGTAGCTGCGTAGATGGGCGAGGTCGGTCAATCGGAAATTGTAGATATCTCGAATGGGGCGATGACGGTGGAAACAGTGCCGTATCATGGGCCAATGGCGCCGATAGATGTTACTCACTGGATGATCGTCGTGTAACAGATCGCTAGGAACATTTATGGGTTCGTCCGCCAAGTGTACTTTGCCCTCTACGTCGTACAAAATCTGGCTCAAGGCCTTGTCGGCGGAATTTGACTATTGAATCAGGGCGACATTATCATCATCAGCCCTCGTGCGATGGGTGGGAGTTCCCTCTGTCTCGATACTGGTGCCTACGGGCTTCTCCACCAGCAAACGTGGCTGCGGAACAGGGTGTCGTATGCGTTGGTGTCGCAGCAACTGACTGGTCAGTTTGAAAAGCCGACCACATTTTTCGGTCAGTCGGAAATTGTAGATATCTTGAATAGGGCGATGACGGTGGAAACAGTGCCGTATCATGGGCCAATGGCGCCGATAGATGTCACTCACTGGATGGTCTTCGTGTAACAGATCGCTAGGAACATTTATGGTTTCATCGGCGAAGTGTACTTTGCTCCCCACGTCGTACAAAATCTGGCCCAAGGTCTTGTCGTCGGAATTTGACCTGAATTAGGGCGACATTATCATCATCGGCCCTCGTGCGGTGGGTGGGAGTTCCCGCCGCCTCGATACTGTTACCTACGGGCTCCTCTACCTGCAAACGTGGCTGCGGATCAGGGTGTTGTGTACGTTGGTGTCGCAGCAACAGACTGGGTAGTTTGAAAAGCCGACCACATTCCCCGCATAGATGCTTGGGTGCCCTATGCACTGTCCGTTCGTGACACCGTAGACTGTCCAGGCGAATAAATAGTTTTCCACGCCTCGTGCAGCTATACCGGGTGGTTCCGTCATGCTTGGTGGCCTCATGGCGGCGCAAGCCGTGCAGCCGAGTAAACGATTTGAAGCACGTAGTACAAGTGAACATTTTGGTGATTGACAGAGTGTCTGATGAAATGGCCAAGCCGCTTCCCTTTTATAGCACGCTAGGTGGTGATCTATTTTTAGCACACTCACTTCAAGTACCTCCAAGTCGAGGACCGAGATGTACTGGTGTACGACTGGGCCACATTGCGTACGTGTGTGTGTTTTGTGTTTGAGTCCAACCGTGCACCCTGTCGAATTACGTTCTCTCCGAAAACTTACTCTCATCGCATCAATATGCTCAGACCCATTCAATATAAACACAATCAAGAGACATCAACAACAGGCACATTGCGTAATACACGTTTTATTATCCTCACACCACCACCACCACTACCACCACCACCACCTAGCGTTGACGCCGTCAACGATCAGCGTGTAGACATAAAGAGTATGTACGGCATGTTATGGTATTCATCAGTGCATGGGTGAAGCATTCAGCCGATGGTGTAGTCGGTCAGCTTGGTAACGAAAAACGTGACATTGGTCATCCTCTCTACGACCCACTGGGTGTTGGGGCGTTGTTGTTGGGCCCATTCCAAGGGATCCACGGTTTCCAGTTTCTCCAGCATCGTCTCTAGCGAAGCCCTATCCGTGATGGTAAACGGTTGGTCAAACACTCGTATGCTACTGCTCGGGTAAAGTATCGGACTTGGCCTGCCTCCGTATGCTGCAGCACATAACCAAACGTCAGATTCAACTTGAAGGTCGTAGTTTGATCGTTGAAGATGGCTTCCACGTAGCTGCGTAGATGGGCGAGGTCGGTCAATCGGAAATTGTAGATATCTCGAATGGGGCGATGACGGTGGAAACAGTGCCGTATCATGGGCCAATGGCGCCGATAGATGTTACTCACTGGATGATCGTCGTGTAACAGATCGCTAGGAACATTTATGGGTTCGTCCGCCAAGTGTACTTTGCCCTCTACGTCGTGCAAAATCTGGCTCAAGGCCTTGTCGTCGGAATTTGACTGTTGAATCAGGGCGACATTATCATCATCAGCCCTCGTGCGATGGGTGGGAGTTCCCTCTGTCTCGATACTGGTGCCTACGGGCTTCTCTACCAGCAAACGTGGCTGCGGAACAGGGTGTCGTGTGCGTTGGTGTCGCAGCAAAAGACTGGTCAGTTTGAAAAGCCGACCACATTTTTCGGTCAGTCGGAAATTGTAGATATCTTGAAAAGGGCGATGACGGTGGAAACAGTGCCGTATCATGGGCCAATGGCGCCGATAGATGTCACTCATTGGATGGTCTTCGTGTAACAGATCGCTAGGAACATTTATGGGTTCGTCCGCCAAGTATACTTTGCCCTCTACGTCGCACAAAATCTGGCTCAAGGCCTTGTCGTCGGAATTTGACTGTTGAATCAGGGCGACATTATCATCATCAGCCCTCGTCCGACGACAAGACCTTGGGTCAGATTTTGTACGACGTGGGGAGCAAAGTACACTTCGCGGATGAACCCATAAATGTTCCTAGCGATCTGTTACACGAAGACCATCCAGTGAGTGACATCCATCGGCGACCAGGCTACGTCCTTCAAATTAAATCTGGCGTTTGGTTATGTGCTGCAGCATAAGGTGACAGACCAAGTCCGATACTTTTACCCGAGCAGTAACATCCGGGTATTTGATCAATTGTTTACCATCACGGATGGGGCGTCGCTAGAGACGATGCTGGAGAAACTGGACACCGTGGATGCCTAGGAAGGGGCCCAACAACAACGTCCCAACACCAAGTGGACAGTGGAGAGGATGACCAGTGTCACGTTTTTCGTTACAAAGCTGACCGACCACCACATCGGCTGAATGCTTCACCCATGCACTGATGAATACCATAACATGCCGTACATACTCTATATGTCTACATGCTGATCGTTGAATAGAGCTCAGTAAAAACTTATACCTAATGTGACGATGCGTTAAATAATAATACTGGTTTTTTATATTTCAATTTGCTTTGTTGTGAACATACTAAACCTAACCAGGGCGGCTCCCCCAGCCTGGGTATGATGTAACATTGGAGATAATAAACTGTATGAACATTGCTGAACTTGTTGTTATTCAAGGCAACCGCTATTCGATTGTATAATACAGCTGAGCTCCGAGCTCCGGAGCTCCGATCCACGGGAGCTACCACCACCACCACCGGGCGTTGACGAGCGGTGGTGGTGTTGGTGGTGGTGTTGGTGGTGGTGTGTGGTAGTATGTGTGTGTGCGTGTGTGTGTGTGTGGTGGTATTATTGATGTGTGGTGGTGTCTGTACATATAGAGATTAACTCGTGTCCCTCATCATTCCATATGTATTGGACGACTAATAAAAATTCGCTACCACTCGTACTGTTGACGTCACAAATGACGTCACAGTTGACAAGGAAATCACTCAAGTTGTGGTCTACACCATGTACTTTCGCTACTACTCGTACTGATGACGTCACCGATGACGTCACAGCAAAGATATTGTATAATGCATGACAGATATGGATGGTCCATCTCTACAACAAATACTTTCCTTCGCTGCCCCAAAATGCCCACTTTCGCTACTACTTGTACTGATGACTTCACCGATGACGTCACAGATGCTGTGGACAGCCCCTAACTACAAAATGACACCTCGCAGGACGCATTCGGACCAAGGATGGTCCATCTCTACCCCAAATACCTTCATGCCCCAAAATGACCACTTCACTTACTACAACCAACTGCTCATGCGCAGATTAACGCGACTTGCACTTAAAAACACGCCGTTCTAACTCTACCCCACACAAGCTTCACTTTGACACCTTGCACGAACCATTCGGACCCATAGCGGTCCATTTCTACCCCAAGCACACCTCCACATACCCCCAAAATGCCCGATTTCTATACTACGGTCAGACTGCGCATGCGCAAAAAAACGGACGACACACTAGTCCAATCGGATGCCCCCTCACATATGCTTCACATTGATACCTCATACAACTTCATCGGCTCATTAGTGGCTCACCAAGATCTCAAAACGTCTATTTCCATACTCTTCGTCTATTGCGCATGCGCAGAATGACGATATTCCTACCCCACATCCGCGCAGTCGGATGCCCCCTCACATATGCTTCACATTGATACCTCACTCGACTCCATCGGACCATTAGTGGCCCACCTAGACCCCAAAACGTCTATTTCCACACCCTTTTCCCACAATTCCTTGTCTGCGCATGCGCAGAATGTCGAAAACGGACGACACACTACTCCAGGCGGTTGCTCCCTCACATATGCTTCACATTGATACCTCATACGACACCATCGGCCCATTAGGGGCTCACCTAGACCCCAAAACTTCTATGTCCATACCCTTTTCCCACAATTCCCTGTCTGCGCATGCGCAGAATGTTGACAACGAACGACACGCTAGTCCAGGTGGATGCTCCCTCACGAATGCTTCACATTGTTACCTCACTCGATCCAATCGGCCCACTAGTGGCCCACCTAGACCCCAAAACGTCTATTTCCGTACCCTTTTCCCAAAATTCCCTGTCTGCGCATGCGCATAATGTTGACAACGAACGATACACTAGTCCAGGTGGATGCTCCCTCACGAGAGCTTCAAAATAAGACCTCATACGACTCCATCGGATCAATAGTGACCCATGTCGGCGCCAAAATGTCTATTTCCATATACTTGGTATACTGCGCATGCGTAGAATGACGTCAGTTTTACGTCACATCCATCCAGTCGGACGCTCCTTCACGAATGCTTCACATTGATACCTCACTCGACCCCATCAGACCATTAGGGACCCCCTAGACCCAAAAACGTCTGTTTCAATACGCTTGGTGTATCGCGCATGTGCAGAATGACGATATTTCAACCCCACACCCACCCCATCGGATGCCCCCTCACATATGCTTCATATCGATACCTCACTCAACCCCATCGGACCTTTAGCGGCCCACCTAGACCCCAAAACGGCTATTTCCATACCATTTGTCTACCGCGCATGCGCAGAATGACGATATTTCAACCTCACAGCCCGTCGGATGTGCCTTCACGAATTCTTCACATTGATACCTCATACGACTCCATCGACCCCTAGTGGCCCACCTAGATCCCAAAACGTCTATTTCCATACACTTTGTCTATAGATTTAATATGCATTCCTAGTACCCGTCCTCTGCATGGCAGAACTGTACAACCCAGAACAAGTCTGGACATGCCTTGATCTCGGAGAGCCAGGTGTTCGGCACGTGAGCTCACTCACGCAGACGCCAGACCAGGTGTTCACGGTCGCCGCAACATTGTAGCGAACGTGCAACATTGTTACAATTCGGGGAGCCAGGTGTTCGGCACGTGAACTCACTCACGCAGACACGTAGGCACCAGACCAGGTGTTCACGATGCCGCAACATTGTAGCGAACGTGCAACAATGTTGCAATTTGGGGGAGCCAGGTGTTAGGCACGTGACAACCCCCAGCCCAAGCAGACGTCAGCGAAATTCTGGCGGGAAAACCCCCACAGACAGGTCAGTACATGTCCTATCATGTTCAGAAATGACCATCCCCATACCCCTTACAGGCCTGTATATTGTATACTACAGAGCCCTATCGTAGGGGTAAATTCCGTGTTCCGCTTTTTATAGTTTCGGGAAAAAAATCCTAATTTTACATGCACTCACCCTTGACAGACGGACCCCGATAAGCCCGGGGGCCGATATTAGCCCTTTTGGCTAGAGTTGATAAGAGTTTTCCCCTATTTTAGGGGTAAAGTGCGTGATCCGCTTTTTATAGTTTCGGGAGAAAATCCTAATTTTACATACACCCACCCATGACTGGATGTCCCTTCACGAATGCTTCACTTTGATACCTCACTCGACCCAATCGGACCATGCAGCGTATTTGAAGTCTGGGGACTACTTTTTCTCCGCGGAATCTTTTTTCCGCGACCGCATCACCACCAGGCCGCATCACTGCGGAGGAATACATGCCCTTGCCCACCATGTGACCTACACATGAGACGGCGTCCTTTTTGAGACGGCGCACTCTTTTGCCGGTTTTCGCCCGTACTATAATGCACTTGAACTCGACGCCAGATTACCGGGTTCTATATACTACTGGCATATCACGACACACCGGTTCTCGTAAAATCACCGAAGTTAAGCGACTTTGAGCCCGGTCAATACTTGGATGGGTGACCTCGTGCTGTACTGCTGGGCTGATAAGTTTACAGGGTAATAGGAACTGAGGGAGATAATAGTTGCTACGCTAATGACGCACCAGCGGTGACATCTGGGAAAGTTAATAGTACCCACTGTCAATTAGACACTGCTATATAAATTCTCTCACGGTAGCACATAGGGCCCTCAAATCATCTCTCGAGGACACACTTAAATCATGTCAAACCCTACGTCGTATGTCCTGTGACGTTAGTCACACTGCCATGTGAAAGGTCATTAGCACAAATTCCAGAGTCCTGGCAGATTGTCGACATCAATTGTGGCAAAAGATTTGCCGTCTAAGTACTACAACTCCTGGCTGTTTCATTCCGATCTCATCTGCAGCCTGGATGGCATGTGAGATTGAGATATCGGTCTACCGTACAAAATATAATATCATGAAGCACCTTCACCACAAGTAACCAAAACTGATTGATATTAACTTACATTGTATGAAAATCATGTATTCTTCAGACATATTATGAAGTGATATTATGTGAAAAACAAATTTTGTAGTTTATATTTCAATATGATATAATCTTTCGAGTTTGAATTAATGGCAAAACATAATTAAATACAGATAAGTTGCTAAGAGAGGATGCATTGTCAAATTCTATAAGTTGGGGTATATTATGTATATTCCTACGAAGTAGGCTACAGATCGCAAATTGTCCGGTAATGAGTGAGTCAGTCAGTCCATCCGAATCCTTTCGTCGGCAAAATAAGGAGAACCGTTGACATTATAACCTTGATTTTTGGCATGAACGAGCATTAGGGCATTGCTACCAGCTAGTTCTGATCTGAAATAATTCTGATTAAAAATTAGATTTATAATTAACACTTCAGTATATTGTTATAGATCATACGGAGAAAAGTCCGATCATTTAAGCGAGGGAAACATGACACCATGGAATTTGGGAACAGCCCTGGCATGCCTGGTGCTCTCTCGCTGTTGAATTCAACCGCAAGATCTGAGGACAGCGACCTCAATACAGCTGAGCGAACTATTTATAGACGGAGGCTGGTGAAACCCAGTATTAATGCGTTTAACTCCGAGTCTATTCAACTGCTTGATGTACCAGGGCCGGATCACTAAATGACCAGAACATTCACCAATATACTTTCAATTTTTGTGGCACGAACACATCGATGTAAATATATAAATACCCAGAATATAATCTTGCTCAATCTCACAAAAGGCATGTTATAAAGAGAACCTATGGTTGTTATGGAAGGTTGTACATGTACCATATTATGATGAAACGTACCCTAGGGGAGGGTCACATCATATCTCAATGAAAATGCGATCGAGTCCTAATGCCTACTCTACTTCGTAGGTCCTGTGACGTTAGTCACACTGCTCATGTTATATACTGGACAATATACTGGGGTACATTATGTTCCTACGAAGTAGGCTCTCATTTGCAAATTGTCCGGTAATGAGTCAGTCGGTCAGTCCATCCGAATCCTTTCGTCGGCAAAATAAGGAGAACCGTTGACATTAGAACCTTGATTTTTGGCATGAAGGTGCATTAGGGAACTGTTACCAGTAAGTTCTGAGCTGACCTACTTTTGATGAAAATTTCTGGTGATTTTTGATGAAAATCACTGGCGATTCTGACTTTTGCATGAACCATATATTATTTCAGAAGTATAATATGAAATAACTGACTGGCCCTGCAGTGCCAAACCCCTGGTTTTTTTGAATTTCGTGTCATCTTAAATGAAGGACAACATTTCCTTCAGTTTTGCTATCAAATAATTGTAATCCACATCATATGATTTACCCTAAAGCTTTTGCATGAACCATATTTTATTTCAGATGTATAACGTGAAATACCGAACCGTTTTGGGGTTTTTTGAATTTCGTGTCATCTTAAATGAAGGACAACATTTCCTTCAATTTTGCTATCAAATAATTGTATCTTACATCATATGATTTACCCTAAAGCTTCTGCAGGAACCATTTGAGTCCACATGTGTAACTTACTATATTAATTACAACTGAGTTCCTAAAGTTTGGGTGCACATTGTGCATATGATCAATTTCCACCTTGTGGTTTTTCGGACTGACAGATGATGGCATGCAATTGTCAGTGTGGTTTCATGTACAGGGAGCTTTCTATGGCTTCCATGTCAGCGCACCTACCACTACCCTCAAGGAGAGCATGTCCCCATCCCCAGGGCGCCGAGCTGCACCCTCTATCTCCCAAACTAGCCCTCGCCCGACCCTCATATATTGTGTTTGAGCATATATGTCTCCAATATATCTTGGCGGAAGCTGAAATTTGTGTGTTGTCTGCAATATTTGGATAATTGCAACCCCAAAAGATTTCAATTTATCAGGCACAGACCCATGTTTTTGTATTTGGTAAATATGTCCCTTGTCTACAGATCTTGCTTGGAATTGTTTTTCGTGCCAATCCGCTTCTGGGTAGCGCCACCTCGGGCCAAGTTAAAATTGCATCTCCAGACAATGACTTTTGAAAACCTTAAGGATTCTTTCCAAATTTGTTGTGGTGGTACCTGGCCTAAGATCTGGCTTGAGAATGTTTTTCATGTTGACCACCTGAAAGCTAAGTTAAGTGTTTCCAGACAATAACTTTTGAAAACCTGAACCGATTCATTCCAAATTTGGTGTAGATACCTCGATCGCCTCAATTTCTCGTTTGGCATTGTTTTCATGCCGATCCACATATAGGTGGTGCCACCTGGGGACAAATTTAAAATTATGTTTCCGGACAATAACTTTTTACCCCTCAGCCCATAGGGCTGGGGGTCTTGTCGTTGCCATGTACGTATGTTCGGGCACTGAGTTATGGCTCTTTGTTCCTGAAATCTCCGTGAATTGGGACTTGTCCGGGCTGGATCTTGGTTAATATTGTATGGACAATTATGAAATTTGCAGGGTATGTGGTCAGTGCCCTGTAGTTGTGCAGCGTGAACATTTCTCCACGTTTCGCGTATATTTTCAGGAGTTATGGCCCTTTGTCCATGAAACCTTAGTGAATGGGATATACTTTTTTGTCCAGGCTGGATCTCAGTCCATAACCGATTTGGACCGGGAAAATGGCTATAAAATTGCCCCCAAAAGAGTGAATTGGGTGCAAAATTCAAAGTTCACGATCGCTTAATAATTTCACCACAATATACTCCCAAGGAATGTAGGTCTCATAACCAGGTCACATTTTTGGATTTGGCGAATTCCCGGCGACCATCTTGCATCAAAACATTGTATTATTACTTGTTGGTCGATACTTGGAATATGTATTATGTTTCTGTTTCTGAAACAGTGTTTTATTTCAGAAGTACAAGAGGAAATAACCGGCGCGGGGTTCTCGCAGCATCAAATCCTAATCTAGGTAACCCAACCAAGATGGTAAATCAGGGGAATACCATCTAGACATAACGATATGAAAACTTCGTGCGAAATGTTGGCCGATATTCTACGAAATCACATAATAAGCCAATCACGACCATTTCAACCTTTTCGCTCTGACAATGATTGACGTTTACTTCAAGGAGATTAATATCTTTGCACGGCACAATCTTTTGATATTTTCTACCCCTAACAAAGCCAGACTTTTCGGCGGAAGTAAACTCTTTGTTGTTTACCGGCCCTGTCTGGAAATAATGCCATATTTGGAAACTATTTCAGAATAATGTTTATATATTAGACCACGAGCTACCGTGTGTAATTACTGTGGGCGTGATTTTGAAATAGTTACAACCAGCTATCCATCTGATTGGCTAACAATAGTAGTTTCAACTCGCACAGGATTTATAAAGGGCTGAATTCAGATATAATATTCTGTGATATTATATCGGAGTTTACTGAGATTGCATCGGAGCCCTGTTAGGTTTGAATTTCGCGTCACCTTAAATGAAGAAGAACATTTTTCTTCAATTTTGCTACATCGATTTATCCGAAAGCTTTTGCACAAACGATGTTTTATTTCAGAAGTATAATATGAAATAACTGGCAGGGGAATCCCTGCAGTATCGAACCCCTGTTAGTTTGAATTTCGCGTCGCCTTAAATGAAGGACAACATTTTCTTCAATTTTGCTGTTAAATCATTGTATTCTACATCATATGATTTATCCTAAAACTTTTGCATGAACCATATTTGTGTCCACACATTCAACTGGTACAACATAATGCTTCAATTTTTGTCACCAAACATGTGACTGTACCTTGGAAATTATTTAAAACGACTGATTAGGAGAGCCCATTTTAGCCTGACTCTGTGCAATTTTGAACCAGTTTGCATACCTGGGGCTTTTTGCTGGTTTCAATCCTAAACTCCCAGTTCCTTTTCGTGATTCATTATTGAGGGTCCAATTTTTTTAGTGAATTTAGGCACAAAGAGCCTGTGATCAATCACAAAACAGAGGTTTATTAACATGAAATTCAATAGCCAGCTATGCAATGGAATCGATATTGAGGCTTCCAGGAGCTTTTTCTAGGAGTATTTCCCTCAGAAATCCTTTCAAATTGAACAACAACAACAGTTTCGTTTGTTGTTTCATTTGAATTTTGGGCGCCCATACGTTTTCCCTAAATTGGCTCTAGATGCAGCCCTAATCCTACTTGACAAAAAAAAACAGGCTGAGGGGTCCACGCACCTTTTAGGTGCTTGCCTGCATTTCATGTTAATACTTGAATGAATTCTTTCCAAGTTTGGTATACATGTACCTTACCTGAAGGTTTCACTTGGTATTGTTTTTCTTGTCGATCTGCTCATAGGTGGCGCCACCTGTAGGCCAAGTTAACATTTTCTATTTCCAACGTCAAGGGATCTTGCCTCAAGATCTCGGTTGGGATTATTTGTTATGCCTATCTGCCTACACGTGGCGCTACCTGCGGGACAAGGTAAAATTGCATTTCCGGACAGTAACGGTTGAACCTTAATGGATTCTTTTAAATTTAGTATGTGGGTACCTACCCTCAAGGCATCTTATGGGGCCATGTTAATGATTTTTTTCCTAAGTTTTACGTTTTTACTTTCTTCACAAATAATGAATGTTTCCTTTACTAAAGATGCAAAAGGCATGCCTCCAATCGTATTCGATCGACTGTATCTAGTTTCTTCAATATCTGGCATATGCATTCCTTGTGACAAGATGTTGATTGGTATTGCGTTTCAGAAAGATATGCCTGTAGGTGGCACCACTAGGGTTCTTTCCGTTCTTTTGTGCTACAAGCAATAACTTTGAAACGCTTTGAAATGTTGCTCGAAATTTGGTTTCCGGGCAATAACTCGAGAACTGCTCATAACATTTTTCCCAAATTAGGCATGCATATACATGGTACCTTGCCATGAGATGTTGCTTGGGATTGCGTTATCCACTTCTGCTCAGAAAGTGACGCCACCTGATGACAAAATCTGAAATTTGTTTTTGGCCAATAACTTGAGAACTGCGTGCTCATCGGATTCTTCTCAAATTTAGCATGCATGTATCATGCCAGGAGATGTTGCATGGGATTGCCTTTCACTCACTTGCACTTACAGGCGGCGCCACCTGGTGGCAAAATCCCAAATTTGTCTCCGGGTAATACCATGACCTACATGTAAGATGTCGCTTGAGATTGCATTCCTATAGGTGGTGCCACCAGGTGTTGTTTTCAGCCATTAACTTGAGAACTGCAATAACCCCTTTTCAGATTCTTCCCAAAGTTCGTATGCTGATAGACCATGTCATGAGATGATCCTTGAAATTGTGTTTCGCCCACTTACACCTACAGGTGGAGACACCTGGCGGCAAATTTAAAATTTGGTTTCCAGACAATAGATTGAGTATGCATTCAGCTTCTCGTCAAATTTGGTTTGCAGATAATATGCCTTGAGATGTCACTTGGGGTCGCTTCTCGGTTACATAATTTCCGTGCTTCACTGCATGGAAACTATATTACAGAAGCAAAAAAACGTTCAGTCAACCGTTCTGAGTTGATTTTAAAACTTGGGAAGGCAGAAAGACCCTTCTGCATTCAACGCCTATGAAGTAGCAGTTGCCTCCCTCATCTATATCCCCCCGAGACCGACAATGCTAAAAAATATTGCTGCCATTTCGGTGGGGGACTTAGCATCCTCTGGCTGCTTGTTTGTAGAACTTGCTAATGCTGTGTATGTTGCCTTCAAGTGGTCTTGAAACAATTTCTCAAGCTGGTTCAAAATTCAGCTAAATTTATAAAAGCAGGATTTCCTTATTACGTGACACAATAACAGTGATCATTGTTGGTGGTCTTGGGTATCATTTGTAAAGGTACATGTACAAGCAGAATATCAAACACATGCACCTTCATCTATCGAGCTGAACCACGTTATACTTGCCCCCGACATTTTCCCCCGACGATATCCCCACTAACCCCCCCGAAATTTTTCCTCATATAGTTTAATTAGTGAAATTATGATTTTTTTTGCAGTTGTACTTTCTTTCTCTTTCTTTCTCGAATGCAAAACACCGATTCCTGTGCCAATTTTCATGCTGAATGTACGCTATGTGGCGCACTCAAGACAGAGCTGGGGCTCAAACCGCTGGAGTGTGCAAAATTAGCCAACGGTACAAACCTAATATTCAATTGTTACCGGGGTCTTGTAGTTGCCATGTACGTACGTCCGTCCGTCCTAGCGTCCGTCCGTCCGTCCTAGCGTCCGTCCGTCCGTCCGTGCGTCCGTCCGTCCTAGCGTCCGTCCGTCCGTCAACATTTTCTTGTCCGCTAAATATCTTCAGATCTATGAAGTCGGGCCTGACCAAACTTTGGTGAGAGCTTCCTGAATGTTGACAGATGAAATGATTAGATTTTCAGATGGCTATGATGATGTCATGATTTTTAATTATTTTTTTTATTATTTATTGATGGCGTAGCTTTTGCACTGTTATCTATGCCCATCAACATGTTCTTGTCCGCTGAATATCTGCAGATCTATGAAGTCGGATCTGACCAAACTTTGGTGAGAGCTTCCTGAATGTTGACGGATGAAATGATTAGATTTTCAGATGGCTATGATGATGTCATGATTTTTTTAAAAAAAAATTGTTATTTATTGATGGCTTAGCTTTTGCACTGTTATCTATGCCCATCAACATGTTCTTGTCCGCTGAATGTCTGCAGATCTATCAAGTCGGGCCTGACCAAACTTTGGTGAGAGCTTCCTGAAAGTTGACAGATGAAATGATTAGATTTTCAGATGGCTATGATAATTTCATGATTTTTTATTTTTTTAAATTTTTTAATTTATTGATGGCTTAGCTTTTGCACTGTTATCTATGCCCATCGGGAACCCTTGGTTGCATGTTTCGTTGTGAATTTTGAAGGTTCCCTGATACAAGAAAGCCTGGTCCATTCATGATTATTATTGAATGAAGGACAACATTTTTCTTAAATTTTGCTATTAAATCATTCTATTCTACATCATATGATTTATTCTACATCATATGATTTATTCTAAAACTTTTGCATGAACCATATTTGTGTCCACGCATTTAACTGGTACAACATAATGCTTCAATTTTTGTCACCAAACATGTCACTGTACCTTGGAAATTATGTAAAACGAGTGATTAGGAGAGTCCATTTTTAGCCTGACTGTGTGCAATTTTGAATCAGTTTGCATACCTGGAGCTCCCCCCAAATAATGATAAGGGTTGGCCTGTGTCAATAAGTGTGTTTACTTGTTATCACACTTGTGCAATGCATAAATTGCCACTGATAAAGCTACACTTCCTTGCATGCTGTAATCCCAGCACATCACTCACGTGAAACCGAAGTCTGTTATATACGGTATCCAAGGAGTTTTTGCAGGTTCCGATCCCAAACTCCCAGTTCCTTTTCGTAATTCATTATTGAGGGTCCAATTTTTTTAAGTGAATTTCGGCGCAAAGAGCCTGTGATCAATCACAAAACAGAGGTTTAGTAACATGAAATTCAATACCCAGCTATGCAATCGGATCGATATTGAGGCTTCCAGAAGCTTTTTCTAGGAGTATTTCTTTCAGAAATCTTTTCAAATTGAACAAAAACAACACTTTCGTTTTTTGTTTCATTTGAGTTTTGGGTGCCCATATGTTTTCCAAAACTAAACTGGCTCTAGATGCAGCCCTGATCCTACTTGACTAAAAAAAAACAGGCTGAGGGGTCCACGCACCTTTTAGGTGCTTGCCTGCAATTCATGTTCCTATATACTGTCACTTAATCCTTGACTGAACAATGAGTGACACATCTTTCTTTTTGTTGAGAATAAAAAATATAATTTATAATTTTAAACCATATAAGAAAGCTTAATTTTCATTTCAGATTAAATTGGAATAATAATATTAAAGATGAGATTATAGATAATATTCAACAGCGAATTTAAAATATTATTCATAGGAAAGTTCAGTTTTTATGTTTTGCCTACAAATTTCTACAGTGTCTCATGATGAAGTTTCTCAAATATAATACAAATAATCAATCAACGGAATAACTGAAATGTTGTTGAAATTTCATCAAATTTCTTTGCGTTCCTTCAGCGGCATAATTCCCGAGCGTTCGCTCTATCCAAAACCAAGGGAAGTTACAAACGGGTCCCACGCGAGCCCCAGTCTTCAACTTCTCGTCATATCTGTTGGTATGACTTGTTTATGTGTGCTGAAATCCTTCTACCTGCTGTATACAATGAATGTTCATAAAAATGTAATGATACAGGGTGTGTTTGACGGGCACTCAAACAGGCAATAATTTACAATAGGATGAGAGCAGCTTAACCTGGCTTATATTTCTTATGTGGAATGTGGTTGAGGAGCACAACAATTAGTAACCTACCATGATGTTGTTGTTGCTACCTGATTGAGGGAAAGAGTTAAAATATCTCAAAATTAACTAATCGCAGGAAGCTGAAACTTCATTAATATTTCAAATAATTATGCCTTTTTGATATAATAGTATCCAAATTAAGTCATATTTCAGCAATAATACATTTGAAAACAATTGCGAACTTCGTAGATTTAAGATCGTACTTTTGACCCCAAATTATCCCTCAAATCTCAAACGGCAGCAAAGATGAACTAATTGTCATTATTTTCAAAATATCCAGTTATTATTCTTCATTACCTATACAGGTAGGATAATATGATCAATGATTTTTGTTGCATACATTGATACCTTGGATATTATTTCAAAACAGAACACATTACTCAGTTGCGAAACTCATTTGAAGAATTCTTTTGTCGAAAGAGAGATCATTGAGTTTCAAAAATTGTCAAGGTTCAGAAATGTTTTCAAATAAGTTTGTATCAAAATATTGCTAAGTTTTGCATAATATCACATTACACGTCTGATTAACAGGTTTATGGATAATTCGCATCACTTTTAGGCTACATGTATGATTGGTGTATTCCAATATATTAAAGTTTTGCAACTAGTACACAAAAAAATGTTACAACAACGTTTTACTGGTCCAGCCTCTCAAGGAACAAGTGCATTCAGCGAAAAAAAAGGCGAATAACATTCAAGGCACAGAAACCCTAATACAAAAAAGTATTTGTATGAATGTCGTGTGGGGTTACTGTCGTGGGGTAAAATGTTGGGGGATAATGTAATGGACTCGATTTACCTGTCTTGTTACTCCAGATTGCAGAGGCCGGGCAAACAGGGCCATGATCGCGTGACAAAAACTACCATGAATTGGTAAATTCACTGATATTGTGAAATCAGTTAAGAGTGGAGGAAAATAAAGCCTGATTTCATTGGGAATACATAATCAATACAACGAATATAATCTGAGGCCAGTCATGAACTGCAATTGACCGCGACATAACGTGGCAAAATGGGGCAAACGGTGTTATAAATCCGTATAAAACGGTTTAAAATGCCAATGACTTCGTAGAATTACAAACTAGTTCACATCAAAAGCTATGACCACTTATGTTTCCATATCTTTCAATGGATATAGATACAAATCCACTCAGCATCTGGAGAGCTCCATCAGAAGGTAAAATTGGGCGCGTGCGTGTGGCGTCACTACATACTGCGCATGTCAGAACTCCTATATACACGAAATGGGTATCACTTTGTGTCCACGGTGCATGGTACACACATTAATGTGTGGTGAAAGGTACACATTCGTTTTTAGAGAGTAAGGTATCCTTTATCTTCTGCGTAATATTATTTTCATATTACGGGGGATATGGCACTGAAATTACGAGGATTTGGTCGACCGTATATGGTACCGCTGTGACGGGATTTTGGCGATACACAATCTAGGCAAACTAAGATGCTACGATCAGAATATCTATGTCTGAGCGCATTGAATTTGTTACGGTACGGAGCGGGTGTCTTACGGTACGGAGCGGGTGTCTTACGTTATGGAGTGGGTGTCTTACGGTACGGAGCGGGTGTCTTACGGTACGGAGCGGGTGTGTTACAGTACGGAGCGGGTGTGTCTTTCCTCTCTAAAATCCGACAATAGCTG
>JAVTVY010006211.1:0-36964 GCA_036873755.1 Hanleya hanleyi | reverse complement strand
TCCCGTCGGATGCTCCCTCACGTATGCTTTACATTGATACCTCACTTGATGCAATAGGCCCAATAGTGGCCCACCTGGACCCCAAAACGTGTATTTACAATCATACCTGGGCCCATGATTTCTGATTTCTGTGAATTCATGTAACGCAGTCAGTATGTCGGCACCTCTTCCCACTTCCCTTATATGTGTTGTAATTTCGATAAACTTTGTCTATTGAATTGAATTGATTTTTTTTATTCACCAACCGAGAAATTGATAACAAATTAACACATGATGTAATGATATATACACAGATGTCGATAAAGAAGAAGGATATGATGATCGGCGGGAGAAAACCCCAGGGGGCTTGTGGTATCCCAGCATAATACAAAAGGCATATACATTTACAAGAGACGTCAATTTATGTTTGTGAGATGTTGAGTAATGAAAAGTAATTATCAGAAAGTGCGGTGAATAAAATACAGCCATTGGTATATACCGTATGTGTTTAATTAAGAGTGTATATGGGTGTAGTGTTATCTGTTTGTAGATGTTGTTTCGCAAGTGTTTTGAATAATGATATGGATGTACATTTTTGTAAGTCGGAGGGTAACTTGTTCCATTCTCTAGGGGCTTTGATTTTAGGTGTGTGATATGAAAAATCAGTTCGGAAAAAGGGCCTATATAATTTATATGAGGAACCCCTGGTAGGATAATTGTGTATGTCAGATAATTTGGTGAAGTACTTATGGAATGGTTTGGGCAACAATGAGCAATGATGGATGAATTTCTGACAGAATTGCAACGTAACATAACGATTAAGTTCTAAGACCGGCAATATTTTGAGGCTGGCAAATAAAGGACTTGAGTGTTCGAATTTATCCGAAAGGGAAATAATTCGAATTGCTCTTTTTTGCAGGAGAATTAGAGGTTTTAAGTGGCTAACATAAGTGTTGCCCCAAATGACATTACAAGATAGATAGGGATAAATGAGTGAGTAGTACAAGATATAAAGGGTTCTTTTGTTTAAGCATTGCTTGACGGAATTAATCATGCCAATGTTTCTCGATATTTTCTTACGGAGTTCGTTGATATGATTTTTCCAATTTAATTTTTCATTCAAGTATACACCGAGAAACTTAAAACAATCAACTCTTTCAATGCCATGCCCCATTAAATGCAACTCCGGCGTGAATGGTACGTTTCTTTTACAGTTGGGTGGGATCAACATGAATTTTGTCTTTTTGATGTTTAATGACAATTTATTACACGAGAACCAGTTATGTAATAAAGTTAGTTCTTGTGACATTATTATGTCAAAGAGGACTTGTGGATTAGCATTGGACAGCGTTGCACTCGTGTCATCAGCGAATAGAATGATTTTCAAAATATCTGAGACTAGTATTACATCATTGATATAAATGAGGAATAGTAATGGTCCCAAAATGGAACCTTGAAGGACACCACATGTAATTTGTTCTGCTTTAGATATTGTTCCATTATACGAAACAGACTGCAGACGACCACTTAAATAACTTCTGAACCACACTGAACCACTACTGCGCATGCGCAGAATGACGTCAGTTTCACCCATACCGTCGGATGCTCCCTCACGTGTGCTTTTCAATCATACCTCACTCGACTCAATTGGCCCAATAGTGGCCCACCTAGACCCCAAAACGTGTATTTCCATAACCTTTGTCTACTGCGCTTGCGCAGAATGACGTCAGTTCCACGTTCCATCCAGCCCGCTGGATGCTCCCTCACGTGTGCTTTACAATGATACCTCACGCGACTCAACCGGCCCTCTATGGACCCCTCTGGGCCCCAAAACACCCTCCCAGCGCTATTCATCCACTACGCATGCGCACAGTGACTTTTTCAAAAAATTTCAACCAATCGCTTCGGGACTCTGCCCATCGTGTTCTAGGTGTTGAGATGTGAAAAACAAAACCAAATAGCCCATACTACAATGACCAGGAGTACATTTCCCATTGGGTTCAACATTGGCCAGTGCGCCAGTATGGGCCATATAGTAGACATATATATGCTATTTTCAACCTTGGTTTGTATCATATGACTCGTAGCCTAATGGATAACGCGTCTGCCTCTTGATAAACCGACCCGGGTTCAATTTCTAGGACCCTTTCATTGTATGGGAAGACTGAGGGTTCCCCACTTGCCATTTAACATGGGCAAATAGATGCAAATATTGTCGGGGACCCCTGTACAGGCCATGGATGCTTCGGAAGGGCAGATAAAGGATATTTATTGTCCCGGAGAGGGCCGGGCGTTGCCGAAGAGGGCCGGACATTGCCGGAGATGATCGAACGTTACCGGAGAGTGCCGAAGATTTGCCGGCTTCTGATTGGATGAGAGCTCTCATTTGCATAAATACGCTCCAATTTAGCTTTTTACTACTACTATCCTCGTCATCGGTTAAACACTTCCACACTAGCAGTAAATAAAGGATATCCAATTGAGGACATAACCACACACACATTCGAATAAGTAGCAATTATTTGAGGACATATTCATCGCTGTGCTGTCTCCGTTTTGAAGGTTTATATCGTGTGGCGTGTGTCCTCTCTTGACCAGTTAAACCCGTTTCATACCAGCTTTCAATAAAGAATACCCAGTTGAGGACAGCTACACACACGTGAAGAAGTGACAGCCATGTGAAAATCATACTGGTAAAACAACTTTAAATGTGTACAATAACAGATTCGTAGCCATTCATCAACTTTTCATGCACATAAATACAAATTTTGAGGAACTGTTGATATGTCCTTCTTTGGACAGAAGGAAATGTGTTCTGTCACACAGGAGTGAAATGTCCTCTTTTGTTATATCTTTACTGCCGTCAAAACACTAGTTGTCGAGGTCGGTCACTATCGTATGTAATGTGTCCTCTTGATTGTTAAAACACTCTCCACACTTGTAAGCTTTCAGCAAAGAATACCCAATTGAGGACATGGCTTCATGTGTTCATTAAGCAACCATTTAAGGACATAGACATAGATTAGGCGAATGTCCTCGTTTTGAAGGGTTCATTTCGTATGGAATATGTCCCCTATCAACAACGAAACATTTATTACACCAACTTCCAATTACCGGCTTGAATGATCTGCAACCATTTGAGCACATGAAGAAAGCTGACGTTATTTTCCTCGTTTTAAAGGTTTACAGCGTGCGAAATACATCCTCGTCATCGGGTACACACTTCCACACTAGCGAGTAATAAAGGGTACCCAACTGAGGACATAACCACACACACATTCGAATAATTCGCAATCATTTGAGGACATATTCATCGCTGTCTTGTCCCCGTTTTGAAGGTTTATATCGAGTGGCGTGTGTCCTCTCTTGACCAGTTAAACCCGTTTTATACCAGCTTTCAATAAATAATACCCAATTGAGGACGGCTACACACACGTGAAGAAGTGACAGCCATGTGAAAATCATACTGGTAAAACAACTTTAAATGTGTACAATAACAGATTCGTAGCCATTCATCAACTTTTCATGCACATAAATACAAATTTTGAGGAACTGTTGATATGTCCTTCTTTGGACAGAAGGAAATGTGTTCTGTCACACAGGAGTGAAATGTCCTCTTTTGTTATATCTTTACTGCCGTCAAAATACTAGTTGTCGAGGTCGGTCACTATCGTATGTAATGTGTCCTCTTGATTGTTAAAACACTCTCCACACTTGTAAGCTTTCAGCAAAGAATACCCAATTGAGGACATGGCTTCATGTGTTCATTAAGCAACCATTTAAGGACATAGACATAGATTAGGCGAATGTCCTCGTTTTGAAGGGTTCATTTCGTATGGAATATGTCCCCTATCAACAACGAAACATTTATTACACCAACTTCCAATTACCGGCTTGAATGATCTGCAACCATTTGAGCACATGAAGAAAGCTGACGTTATTTTCCTCGTTTTAAAGGTTTACAGCGTGCGAAATACATCCTCGTCATCGGGTACACACTTCCACACTAGCGAGTAATAAAGGGTACCCAATTGAGGACATAACCACACACACATTCGAATAAATCGCAATCATTTGAGGACATATTCATCGCTGTCTTGTCCCCGTTTTGAAGGTTTATATCGAGTGGCGTGTGTCCTCTCTTGACCAGTTAAACCCGTTTTATACCAGCTTTCAATAAATAATACCCAATTGAGGACGGCTACACACACGTGAAGAAGTGACAGCCATGTGCAAATCATACTGGTAAAACAACTTTAAATGTGTACAATAACAGATTCGTAGCCATTCATCAACTTTTCATGCACATAAATACAAATTTTGAGAAACTGTTGATATGTCCTTCTTTGGACAGAAGGAAATGTGTTCTGCACACAGGAGTGAAATGCCCTTTTTTGTTATCTTTTTATTGCCGTGAAAAACACTAGTTGTGGAGGTCGGCCACTATAGTATGTATGTGTCCTCTTGATTGATAAAACACGGTCGACACAAGCTCTCAGCAAAGAATACCCAATTGGGGATATGGCTTTATGTGTTCATTAAGCAACCATTTGAGGACATAGACATAGCTTAGGTTAATGTCCTCGTTTTGAAGGGTTCATTTCGTATGGAATCTGTCCCCTATCGACTAATGAAACACTTCTTACACTAACTTTCAACTACCGGCTTGAATGATCTCCAACCGTTTGAAGAAAGCTGATGTTATTTTCCTCGTTTTAAAGACTTATAGAGTACGGAATACATCCTCGTCATCGGGAAAACACTTCCACACTAGCGTCAGATAAAGGTACCCAATTGAGGACATAACCACACACACATTGAAATAATTAACCATTATTTGAGGACATATTCATCGCTGTCTTGTCCCCGTTTTGAAGGTTTATATCGTGTGGCGTGTGTCCTTTCTTGACCAGTTAAACCCGTTTTATATTGGATTTCAATAAAGAATACCCAATTGAGGACAGCTACACACAAGAAGGGACAACCATGTGAAATACATACTAGTAAAACAACTTAAAAGGTGTAAAAGAACATAATCGTAGCCATTCATCAACATTTCGGGCACATAAATGCCTTCTTGTGAAATGTCCTACTTTGGACAGAAAAAAATGTGTTCTGTCACACAGGTGTGAAATGTCCTCTTTTGCTATTTGTCATACGGCCGTCTAAAAAACGAGTTTTCGAGGTCGGTCACGTGCACAATCGATATATTACGCTGTTACTTGCAACTCTTCAGAACATGAGCCCTGGACAACAGCTTGGAGAGAAGTCCATCATTGGGGGGGTTTGGAACATAGTCCTCGTTTGGGACAATACACATGTATGCGTGTGTGTATGTGTGTTAGCAAACCAAACGATATAACTAATCAACTCGTATGGGGATTTCTGTATGTATTCGCGTATAGGATCTGGCTTAAGGCGGTATGCAATGGGAACGTCTATAGTCCCAAACCCGTATAAGGTGATTGTAAAGGAACTACGCTGTCTAAGACAGCAAATTAATGTAAAAATGGTTGTTATGACAAGTCACTAGATTATATAAAAGGGGATGGTTGAAAATCCTTTCATACATTCGCGGTGTCTGAATTTCTCACATTCACTTTTAAGTCGACACATATTACTTGAAGAGCAAATGGCATACGTTAATGAGACAGTGAAGAGAGTTACCCTAAACCTTCGCCTTCAGTTGACACCAAAATTTCGAAATGGGTGACACTTTCCCATCCTATTGTGAAGGAAGACAGATTGCCTAGATATTGGAACTATGTACGGAGACCGGATTATCTTTTCATAGACGGGATGTCAGCTTGCGGGGAAAGTCATCTGGTGGACAGTTTGCGAAAAATAATTTGGGAGAAAGGGGATGTTTCAATTATTTAACCGAACGTCGGCACCTCTTCCCACTTCCCTTATATGTGTTGTAAGTTATTTGGAACCGATTTTGGGGAGCAGAGACAATTATTCGGACAATACTTTGACGATAAGCAGACGAATATATACGCCAGTTTGGCTTATCTGACAATGTACAGCAAACAACTGGAGATGTGGTCCGCAAACTTTCCCGCAATATCCAGTGGATTCGTACCCGTGGAGAGGCTGTCTTGGTCTAGCATTATTTATCAGTTCGTTTTCGATCTGATAGCGACTAGCGATGATTGGAAATGTGTGCTAGCCAAGTCTGGAGATGATGATGATGACATGTGTCTGATTGAACAGGTAAACCTAAATAAACTGCATATGGTGGAAAGATGAGGAAAATTCTGACGGAATGGGACAGGTTTAAAAAGTTTCCCTATTTATTTCAGAAAGATTTTTTCTGTTCGGTAATCCTGGTTGACAGCGCCTCTGATTATTTTTCTGCCTATAACAGAACTCCCTTTAGGGAAAGAGACTGGGAAGTTCATTGGGTGCAAACATGTATGAACAAAAATGTACTTCGATCTGCAGTTTCAGCTTGATGGCGATTTATTTCTTGGATTATCAAAGGGCTATGATGTAATTAACTTAACTTTGAGCGCCGATCAGTGGATTGACCTTAAAGATTACAGGTATTTTGACCATAACGTGGGCTCGATGTCTGTTGATTGGGATCGTCTTGCTTTGAAGGTTTTTCCCCTTCGTGAGAGAATGATATCAGAGTGGGTTGAGAACAAAATTATTGTTTGCTAGACAAGAAATTGACATAAGGCTATAACATGTTTTCCCATTCTTTATTCTAATATTTAGATGCATGGGCGCACCACTCTGGAAAGAACGAAAACAGTGTTTGTGATTGATATTTACCGAACATAGTGCTAAATATTTAACTTTTTCACATGATTCTCCGAGTTGTCATTATAGAGAAATGAACATTTGCTTATGAATCTAGCGTGATTGCACTATTGCGTAACTCCTTATTAATATTAAATGACTCTTCTGGGTAAGTAACGGAAATTTATATATATTCGCTTCCTTCGTGCTTATTAATGAGATACTTTACATATGTGTATGCTTACCTAATAACAAGCTTCTCCCCCTTCATTACCCTGCTGTAAATAAGTACAAACCGAGTCTTTATGTTCTGATACCATTCATAAGTATTTGGTTCGTAACATGTGACAACATTATAATTTACAGTATATTATTTCTGTGTGCGTTAAACTTGTCTTATATGCGTGCCAATCGACTGTCCTTTTGAACAATCGAACTGTTACATTGTAATTTACTACATATTGCGTTAAACTTGTCTTAGATGTGTGCTAATCGACTGTCGTTTTGAGAAGTAAAAAAAGAAAATACCTACACTTTCCTTTCTCGACCCTCTATATCCTCTTCCCTGTAGAAAACAAATATCAGATATATATATATATTGAATCCGAAAACTTTGTTATTGCACCTTTATTTTTTTTAAATTTTTATATATTGTTCATTGACATGTGTCACTTGTTGTCATGCTTTGTCTTGGATTATCAAGAGTAGTGGTTACTCACATTTTCGTTGCAGTCTTCCTGATAAACAAAAAAAGGGATAGAGAGTTATGACATAACTTATTACTGACCACCACTTCCCGGTCGCGAAGCGAAAGTTCAGAATAGAAGGTGTATGGTTCTTGTGTGTGAACAGTTCGCTCATTCATAACTTTGTTGCTGTTAAATATTATGTGTGTGATGCTATCACGACATGTGTCGGTGTTATTGTATAATGTGTTCTGAAATAAGGCATGCATATATTTCGGTGTATATGTTTGTATGAGGGAACCCGATGAGCCACTTACTTCCGTTTCACAACCTCCTGTTTCTCACTGCAAAAAAAATAGTAAACAAATAAATAAAATAAAATAAAGAAAAAAAATATATAGAACAACGGTTATATATATAAATACATATATATGTATCTTTCCGTTATCGGCCATTGAAGTATATTTATATCATGGATTATGTGGCGTTTACTCAAGCGTATTATTCGACCTTACAAAATCTACGCTGTTCTTCATGCTTATGTATCATATGTCTAATCCGGATAGATATCAAAATGGTGTTATTTTGTGAAAATAACTAATTTGTGTAAGAAGGCTTTGTCATATGGACAACCAAATTACTTACGTTTGCGTTCCCTTCTCCAACGTTTTTGTTTTTCTATTCAATGAAATCAAAAATGTAATTTTTCAAGCCTTTTCCGGCTAACTGAAATATTCTACAACTGTTGTCCCATCAGTCTTTATGATATATATATACTGTAGTGTTCGACGAAATCAATTCTGTCCAAAATGAAGAGAGAGGCCATTTTACTGTACCAATTCGATATATGCTGTATATTAGTTAGACTCGATTTCTGATAATGATGTCTTGTGAGATGAAATGAACAAAATAATAAACAGTTTACTCACACTTCATTTTCTTTGTCTTCCGTACTGTTAAGGAAAATTGGAGGGGGGGGGGGGAATTATGATTGCGTCTGAAGAATTGCCGCTCTCTAACGGTGTGCATCAGTACTGAATGAGAGTCTCTTTAGCTCTACTACATACAAGAGATATCATTCAAGGGATGTTTATTTGTTGATAGAGTTGCTTGAATTTCTCATTAAAAATATCTATGTGAAATTTGGCAACACAATATATCGACAGCATATAGGTATTCCAATGGGTACTAATTGTGCACCCCTATTGGCTGATCTATATCTGTTCTCTTATGAATATGACTATATGCAGGGGCTTTCAAAAACCGATCCATTCAAAGCCCGTTCCTTCTCATTCACCAAACGCTATATAGACGATCTTCTCGCTGTGGATAATCGCTATATAAATGACGCAGTGAAGGATAATATCCACCTTCACTGGATTTGAAGGAAACTACAGATAACCCTACAGGCCCATCGTATTTGGACCTATATCTCTATAAAAATGAAGCGGGCCTTCTCTCTCGTCGACTGTATGACAAAAGAGATGATTACAATTTCGACATCGTAAACTATCCCTTTCTGGACAGTAATGTTCCAGTGGGACCTGCATATGGCGTATACATATCATGCCTAGTAGCATTTGCTATATTCTGTTTTCAATGTGACGATTTTAATCGACGTCACAAAGCATTGCTGCAGAATCTTATAAAACAGGGCTACACCACCAAGCGCCTCCACTCAAAGTTTCTCAAACTTGGCGATACATATCGCATGCTGATAGCAAAATACGAACGTAGCGTGCAAGATCTATGGCGCTACGTTTCGTAACTTGTGTCTAATTCCGCTTAACCCGGGGCTAGGGGCCGTATGAACCCATGTACTTCAAGATCCTCATGGTACTCATATGAACAGTCACAATCAAAGCGTGACTCAGATACATCATTCTTTAGATGACGACTTTAACGAATATTATGGATTAAGAATACTGATCAGCGATACGGATTTGATATTTTTGGAACATATGATGTCTTGCCGGCATCATTGAAAACTGTTGACCGCTTCGCTCTTGCAGGAAACAAGCCTATGTTTATGTATACTATGATTGTTTTTTTGAATTTGGTGCTAATATGGAATATGAAATAGGTCTTTGGATTATGGACGCGGATATTCTCTAATGGACGACGGCTGAATTATGAATGACGGACCAGACGCTTGTAAGATGTATGACAGCCTCACCACACACGAATGATGAGTTAGCTAGTCCGGATCGCTGTTCTACATGATTATTTTTGTCTCACTTGAAGTAATAGTGAAGCGTGATTCTTAGCTTCCTTGCTTCCTCAACGACCTGGCCGTTTGACCTTATATGCCCATCTAACCCATTCTGTAAGACGTAGATCTTCTGCGCTCAGCTCGGGGTTGTTTTTACTTGCCCCACTATTTGTTCATTGTTTTTCTCTGACGTCTTGATTTATAAAAAGATCATCCCATAATACGTGTTTTCCTTATTTATAGCGCCTTGTATTTACTTCCTGACGTTTGCCTGGATAACGTTCACCTTCCGGTTCAGAACACCTATTAGGTGTACCAGACACTGATTCAGTTCACCTAAAAAGTTAACTACTCCCCTCCCATCGTCTTGTTCTGGGTGAGACAGAGAAAACAAGATGCCACACCCTATAGTAAAATCCACAAAAAAAATGACCACCCCAATACTCCTACCCCAAACATGCATTCCCCGGAGATTCACATTGAAGTAACCGAAGGACTATTCATTAAGGGACGTGACCTTTGACACGGACGTGACATCACCGGACATGTCCGGACATCTTAACATTGAAATAACTCGAGAACAAATTCGTAACTATTCAGAAATATTCGAATCCTGAGAGATATTCGGGCAGTCGCCAACAGGGTTATTGCCCCGTCAAAGTTTTCGTCCTTGCGTCCAGAGTATATAGATGGCGCTACGATCTTAACCGTTACTTCATCCGGGGTATTGGGGAATTTACCCAAGCGGACACCATTTTCTTCTACCGATGTTACAAAAAACGGACATACACGGATGGTTTTTTTTTATCTTTTGCGAGCGATTATACCATGCTGTATTATATAATGCTAACGGGCCGGTGGATGTATCAAATGCATTCATACCACGTAAGACATGTTGAGATTTGCTGGTCCCCGATGACGTCAACGCTCTACATCGGGACGTGGAGAACCCCTGTTCTATTTATAGATCATGACGTCAGTTCAATTTTGAGATCACCAGAATACATGCCTTGTCGTCGTCTAAAAGTAGCAAAACCCGCCATGTTTCCCTACCATAGTGCAATGCGAACCACGAGTAAACTTTTGCCTCACACATATGATAAATATAGGCACGGACCGAAAATTGCTGAAAAAATGTTATTTCAAAGGATTTTCACATGATTTCTTCAGACTTCTTTCACTCTAGAACAGTTCAGTGATATTTCAGGTCCCTGTAAGCGTCTGATGCTGTCTATAAACAAACTTATGACGGTGATTTTCGCCGAGGCCCATGTTGAAGGCATTGCTGTATCTGAATCTTGCTCCCAAAAAAGAGACAATAACTCTTCTTTTCTGCCACTTTTAGACGACCGGCAAGTCGTGTATTGAGGAGTAAAGCAGTACACCCTTCAAAGTAATACTGCGTACTATAAGTCTAACTCATGATGTTTTCAGGCGTTTTTTCGTGTCTACACGGATCGACCACACCATCGTGTATTCATCCATCTCACGGGTCACCAGCGTCAAATATCATGCTCCTGCGCATGGACAGTTGGATTGACTAGCCACCGGCTCATGTTTCAATGTTATCCGACCGTGAATAACCAATCAACCACCCATTTCCGGAGATTCAGGCGATGCCCCGCGTATTTGAAGTCTCGTTGACATGGGACTATTTTCTGTCCACGGAGGCTTCTCCCCGGAAGTGACCGAATCACCGCCAGACATGACAGCCTCACCGCGGAGAAATACATTCATAGGGGTCACTTCCGGTCACGTGATCGGATGTGCCCTTTTACCTGAACTGAAGTGAACTTGACCTCCACGTGACCTCCACGATATGTATTTTTTTAGGTCAATAGTGGTCCAGCGGTCCTTTCTATACTACTGATATAGATATTTTGAGACAAAGTCCAGACGAAATTCAACATGGTGAAATATTCTGCAGTTTTGATCCTACGAACCTGTACAGCAATATATACTTCACATGAACTTGGAATTACTCGATAGAGATTACCCCGCCTGTGTAATTACTGCAGTTTTCGACAACGTCCGACAGTGTACTGTTTTTATTTAATCGAATAAATAGCTGGTCTAAAACTTTTTGAATCATTAGCGAGATTATCGTAGGCTAATAGGTGAAGCAGCCACAGCACCAGGATTGCCCAGTGCGGAGTCATCCGTAAAGATTGCAACACCATTCTCCTCAAAAACTTCAACTTGTGCACCGAAGAGCGGACCGGGTCTATTCCAACTGGACAATCTGCTTCTAATCATTGAAACGACTGGGTATAGAGGGTAGCTTTTACAATATACTTAAGCACGGGCGTCGGAAGCGGGGGGCCGGGGGGGGCCAGATGAAAACCAAGGGGGGCACAAGTATGTTTGTGCCCCCCAGATTTTGGTATTCGAACCAGCGACCCCAATGATACAAAATATAGAATATGTTTCTTCTGTATATTTGTAGTGAAGTATTTTTTCGGACTCGCGTAGTTTGTCTTGATAGAATTGTATGTATAGGGCCTATAGTTTTCAATTTGTCTTTTACTTTTGGGGATATGTGTTTTCTAGTGGGCTGCAGTGGCAATTAGTCCTCAGCACTGATATTATTTTTCTGCATCATTAATGATGAATAACTATGCCATCCAATTCCATCGTTTTCTAGTGCTTTGCTACAGAGGACTGCATCTTGAACCGGTCGGTATTGTTTTCAAGATGCAGCATGTAGTTCAATATGCTTGCATGGATATCTAATTATAAGTGGGAATCGTCCAAGTTCCCGTTTGCAGGCAATATTCACAGTATTTTTTCCAACTTGAAGATTTAGTTTGCAAAATTTTGTGTACCAATGCATCAAATGATCTAAACTGTAAGGTCAGCACTTCGGTTCTACGCATCGTTTTCAAACCCATCTTTATACATTCCCAAAATTAACATCATGTCGAAGAGACCCCATGCAGCGTGATATCCTTGATTTCCTCCGAAGCAAAATGTAAGTAGGATAGTGGTTTATTTGACGGAAATGAAGACGGAGTTATATTAATCGAATACCCGGATTACGTGCGGAAGTTTTCTGTGTGTGTGTTAGCAATTTTTTATTATTTTTTTTTACCAAACTAGTATTAAAACAGTTGAAATATCTGAGAAAAAATAAGCGTTTTATTCGTCGGAAATCGCTCAAAACGCTCCTACGGCCGTCTAGAACCCCCGGAACCCCTGGACCCTCGCCTAAAGTGCTAGGATAGTGCCCCCCCAGTCAGAACTATCTTCCGACGCCACTGTTAAGGACATGCATAACAATTTAACATTACAAATGAAAATGATAAACTACTATGCCCACTGATAGCAAGTACAATAGGTGTCCGCCGAGGGAATAAACCAAGGCACACACTTTTCAATAGTTTTTATATATAACTTAGCAACAGCTGAGAACATTGATCCCCCCACCCTACATAATCAAATTTCGCATTTACTCTATGCCGAAAAGAGAAAAAAACGCATATATGCAATCCCAACCATCATTTAGTCTGGCCCCAGACTCTGCAGAACTGTTTCTCCTATCGATACCTGGGGAACACTGTAAATGACAAAGGTGAATTCACCGAAACAATAAAAGATCTTAACCTGAAAGGACGAAAAGCTCTATTTAAACTCCAGAAAAATTGTCGAAACTGTTCCATACCAATTAAACTCCTTGGGTCAAGCTCTACCAGAAAAAAAAATCAAACAATTTTTTTGGTCGATTTCGGTCAGAAGCGGTCCTTTCTATACTACTGATATAGATATTTTGAGCCAAAGTCCAGACGAAATTCAACATAATGAAATATTCTGCAGTTTTGATGCTACCAACCTGTACAGCAATATATACTTTATATAGCAATGGACATCATGCTATCTTTGTATAGTACTTTATATATTTACCGTTGATCTTTGACCCTGGAACGAATGGGCCTTTTGATATACAGACTCGGGAAATTCTGAAATTACAGTATGCTTTGGCAAACTATACTTTGTGATAGAGGTGCGGACAGGAGCCCTAAAGGACAGGAGCCCTTAACGACACAATGGGCTTATTCCAAAAGTGGACACGAGCTCACAACTATATATATGGCTCTGGTTTCGAGATTGTTTGGAACACCGAGCTCGATATGTTTTTCCTAAGCTGGACAGAGGAATAATGCCTAGAGGGAAGTAGGCAAATATGCAAGGCGATAAGTATCATCGATTTTCATGAGCGCAAATCCTAGGTCGGAAGGCCGAAATTTTGCGATAGAAATTTTCGGTTCAACGACTAAACCCTACGTTGTCATTCAGTATCACAAAATTAAATGTCAGTAGGGTTCAGCTTGTTGAACTAACATACCCGCGCTGACCTAACAAGAATGTAATGATTGTTATTATCTAGGGGAGGCCATTCTTACAATTGCCAGAACTGAACTTGTATTATCTCCCCTGATGCGGTTGGTTTACAACTTCCGGCGAAAGATTTCGAACGGCGTACGGGGGGGTTTCTTTTCTTCGCACACCTACACGTGTTTCTGATACCAGAGGTCTGTCAGAATTGTGTCGGGTGATTTTGTAAGTCGCGTTGTTGGAGAGAATGGGATAGTCACTGAAACAGAACAATGAGAAGACATGATATTACAGGTACATGCCGGGTTGTTGTTGTTGTTGTTGTTGTTGTTGAACACTGTTGTTGTTGTCGCTTGAAATTGTGAGATATAAGCTGTTCAGTAATTTGGAAATGGCCACTTGCCGATGAGGGGTGCCACTGTACATACAACTTGATTTAAAGCCTAGTCCAGTGTGCAATTAGAAATACACTGACTTGAGGAATCTGTATGGGCGGAAGTGAGGCTTAGCCTTAGTGGTGGAGACAAGAGGGGTGTTAATATAGATCAAAGAACAGTTCCCCAAGAAACAATGTTAGCCTCAGAGACTTGATAGAACATAAGTATAATAGCTGCCCAAGTCACGTGCTCCTTATGGCAGACTTCAATTACCCAAACATTGATTGTAGAGGAATGTTACGATCGGCATACAAGAGTATATTGTTACACCCAACTGCCAGTCCACGATAGGATTTTGGCTAATACGCATAAGTTACTATTATACGTTAGGACCTCTACGACGTGCAACAGGCTATTTCAGCCTATTAAGCAGAAGAGGATGTATGTATGTATGTATGTTGTTGTCGGGGGCACTGCTAGCCCAAATTATTTAAGACAAAAATAAAAACCCAACAACAACCAGCGGACAAATCACCCACGGACAAAACCTCCAGGGACAAAACCCCCATCACATTATTTTCTATGCTACGTCCAATCTAGCCCCAGAACTCATTAGCTCAGTAGCTGCGAAAGTGATCTATTATATAGTAGTGGATTTCTGGGAGCGGAAACGGGATCACGTCACTCATGTTTGTTTACTTTCTTATTTGTTCTACGTTTTATGTGTACTCTCTCCCAAATGAAATGCTCAGTACAATAAAGAATCTTATCTTATCATGCGCACAATTAATTTTTGGCAGAACCAACCAATCTCGCGTTCGTCTGTTTCTGTATTGACAGAACTGTAGCGCAGCTGGTGAGCTCTGGGGATAGATTGCTATTATTCAACTAAACATAGAAATACTTTTGTATAATTTGAATGAATTCTGTTTTTTGGTTAAAATTAACTTCACTTCACAATAAAATGCGACCGGATTGCTCGATTATCAAACGCACTATTTCCCCAGGGGTGGGGAGTTGTGCATTCTAGAGAGGCTAAGTTTCGTCAATACAGAAATAGCCGAATGTGAGATTGTGCTACTTCAGCAAGAAAACGAATAAAACATGGTAAACATGTTATTTCATATTTTATAGGTTGGGGAAAATAGCTTGACCGAGGTATTGTACCTCAGACTCTCTATCTGTTCTTATGTGAGAAAGCTGTTTGAATCTTTATGGGATGCTGTGAATAATAACAAACGTCACTGTAGGCTATACTCATCTGAACGACCAGAAACGTTTCGATGAAGCCATGTTCAGGGGCCCAAGTCAACCTTGCTGCCTCATAATGTAACAAACTTCCATGCATGTCATTAGTCACTGCCTTCTCTGATCAGTGTAAACATCTGCAGAAGGGCTGTCAGTGTTATGCATTGCATCATGGGTTGTTTTGGAGCAGCAAGGTTTACTTGGGACCATATTCCTATTGACTGTATAGATTTTAAGATTGTAGGAGATTCTTTTTATCGAGCAACTGCTTTACAAGATCTTTTTGGTTGGTTGAGGGAGGACTGTCTTAGGTTATTTGAGAGAAATCAGTGTGTTGCAGTATAGGTTTTAACGTGTGCATGTTTTAATGTGTTGGATTATTAAGTTATTAACTTGAATACTTAGAATTTTGTTTGATCGTCGCTATAATTTATATAGCTGGAATATTGCTGAACGCGACGTTAAATCTTAATTCTCTCTCTCCTCTATCAAGGTAGGCCTATTCCTTGATTGGGGTATAGGGCTATGTCAACTTCAGTTTTTTCATATTTATGGAAAATGTGGACATCCACACATACCCCGGACTGCAAGGATCTTTCAACAACATCTATAACTTCATTGTTCCATGATTTTCACAGCAACTTAATGCTTACATGTACACTTCGGGACGACACAGCAGCATGGTCATACAACTCATCCAGCGATAAAACAATGCTTCCCCACTCTCAGTCCACTGCTTTTATTGAGTTTGGCAAATACTTTCATTGCCATGATGACTATTGATGTTTGAAGACTGATTGCAGACGGATCAGCTCTTAATGGCAATGAAACTATTTGCCAACTTCAAAAAAAGCAATCGGCAGAGTGGGGAGGTGTTTTATCACTGGATAGACTCAGCCGTATGACTCATGGAGCCGTGTGGTTCTGGAGTGTACATTTAAGTTCAGTAAGAGGAAACATGGCATAGTAAGAACGAACGAAGCCATGTAAACTTGGCTATGATCCTTTAAAATCAGTTGTAGGCCTACATCATTTTTTGTTGTTGTAGTCTGGAAAAATTAACTCTGCCCGTGGCGATTAGTCCAAAACTTACACATTTGGTTTGTCAAAAAATTTGCACTACATGTATCAATGAACAGTTGGTCTGGTGGTGGTTGTTGGTGACTAGTAGGGCATTAGGAGCATGTACGCACAATGACCAACGTATTTACAGTTTATGGAATGAATTTCCAGTTCGCGAAACACTGCAGTGATCAGCGAGTCCATTACTGGAGAATCACAACATTAAGTTCAGCAATGTCAGAGCAATTTACATATCCAAGAGGATCAATGCATACAGTACAGTATACTTCAACAGGTCAGGGAAAAGGACTACATGTACATGTAACTGGGATATCCACCAATTGGGATAAAATATCCCACTTTGGGTATTTTGTTTTATACTTCCATATTTTCAAGCTGGCATAATTTGCTACTTATTCTGTTCGCATAAAGACACACAAAAGTAGTAGTGATGGGAAGTACATGTAAATGCAACAATGCCCTACCTGAGGAAGTTGTCAATGCCAAAAATGTAAATATACCTTCAAAAACAACAGATACATGTAGATAAGCATTGGGGTATAGTAGGACAAAGGACCAATATTGGTATAGCGGGATGGTGTCACCGGAGTATAGTACCAGCAGTCAGAGGAGCTTATAAGTCTGGGACTTCAGCTCAAAAGAGGTATTCAGGTATCCAGGTAACAACATGAAGAAAATAGCGCACTCGTGTTTATAACAACATTGTGTGAAATGTACATGTGTCAAGTGCAGATGTTCATTTGGAGGTTCTGTTTCACAAGTCACAATCGAATGAGACAAACAAAATAAATTACAAGATGGAATTTTTTTTCTCAAGTTAAACTGTTATTTCTATCGTGAAATTGATTAAAGATGTAATCAACCTCAAATCTAGGCTGGAATCGATCTCTTCCATACTCCGCGAAAGTGACATATGTTACGATAGGTACAAAATAAAACAGATTTGACCATAGACAAGTAAGCTTGTTTCCACAATTCACAAGAAAATAGAAGGAATTTGTCTTTAAAAATAAACGGCATGGCATGCCGTTTATTTTTCGATGGCTGTGTCAACAAGTGTTTACACTTGTGGTGCATTCTACCTACGTATGCTCTGCCACTCTACCAAACCATAGGCATGAGCCATGACGTTATCCCATGGCTGCAGCTGTTCAGCATTCAGATTCGTGAGCGTCGCTACGTCACTCACACGTCATGCAGTGATGTCATTTTCCTCTCCACATACAGCACATATTCAATGGCGAAACAGAAAACCCGTCGAAGCAGGCCGAGTTTCAAATTTCTCTGAGAAGATATTCTTGCATTCGTTGTATATATGACAATCTCGCTATCATCAATTATAATACTTATGATGCTTTAGCAAACTTCGCTGCTGTAAAACAAATGGGAGAGAGTTTACAAAATCTATCGATTTTGAGGCTGATTACATCTTTAACAAAGCAACACAAATAGACCTACTATATCCATGTATATTCCTCAAAGCCGAGTCGCTGACAGAATCAATCCCCATTTGAGAAACCACATAAACTCGTCCACTGATATTGGCACAATGCCAACCAAAATGGGAGCATCATGCCACTATCAGTGGACCAGGTTTTTAACAAAAGGGAGAAAGGATGTGACTTTGTCAAAGTTTACCATATTTTTCCAACCTTTCATTATAATCTTTGTTGATAATCAATTTGAATAGTGCAATAGAATAGAAATAACGTTTTGATGGGCATGCTCAATGGTTATTTTATGCATGGTTAGTTTGAGAAAGATTATAAATTTTAGGGCTCAGGCTTTGCCCTTGCCCTAAAATATAAACTTCCCAAACTATTAAACCATGCATAAAATCACCATTGAGCAAGCCTATGAAAACATTATTTCTTAAATATCACAAAGAGTAATTTTGACGAAAAAGTTAAAATTATACAATCACATTGGGAGTTTTGTGAAGTAAATTATAATTTATATATTGTTTCTGTAGTTCAGATGCTGAAATATACATGTACCATTGACGTTTTTCAGTCAAAATATCCAACTAGGATTTCATTATTCAAAATTATATCTCGGTTCGTCCATCCATCAATGACTTTTGCTGAGAAGCAACAGGAACTTAATAATGTGATGTCTAGCACTGTAATAATATCACTTGTCTTTATTACACCCTGTAAGCGTCCTGTCTGTGTCTTGTGTGCTGTCCTCAGTGTTTTATAGGGTGAATGGAGGGTGTCTGATTCCATGTTGCTTCAAAGACTTTTTCTTCGAGCAGCAGGAACGCAACTTGACTGGGTGGTGCTTAGTTGATTTGTCGCGATATGACTGAAATAATGTTGAAAGCGACGTTAAATCCTATTCACTCACTCTCTATGACCTGTTCAAATGCTTATGGGAACATATAAACCCCTCTTTGCCGAACATGTCCACCAAATAGGTCCACCATGTAAGCGTCCTGTCTGTGTCTTGTGCACTGTCCTCAATGTTTTATAGGGTGGATGGAGGGTGTCTGGTTCCATGCTGCTTCAAAGATTTCTTCTTTGAAGTAGCAGGAACACAACTGGGCTGGGAGGTGCTTAGTTGGTTCGTCGTGATATAGCTGAAATATTGTTGAAAGCGACGTTAAATTCTATTCACGCACTCACTCCCAAATACGTCCGGGAAATGTGGCACTTGGGCTGTAGCTGGCGATTTTGTGTAGGAAAATGAAATATGTTGTTGACCTTTCAAAAATTGTAAATCTCATGCATATAACTATTGTCCAAAATTCGTATCCCACTCATCACCACATGTTCGCCCAGACAGCAGAGAGCCATCTTTAATCTGCACTGAATTCTGGGTATTCACTCCTAATTTTTTTTTTTTTTCTCCGCATATCAGAGATTTCATTGATCATTCACCAAGGGGACTAATTCTGTCTGGTGCCAGACTGGATTAGCTCCCCAGATGAGTATTCAAAGTGAATGTGCCCCGTGGGGCTCCCGGGGATTGCCCTGGGGTGTCGTTGTGCATACTCCAGGTCATGGTAAGAATAGGCCTCAGACCCTCAGAGAACTTGTCGTAAGAGGCGACTAACTGATGAAGCGACTATGATGCATAAAAAAAAAAAAAAAAAATATTCAGACTGGATTAGTTCCCCTGGTGAATGATAAATGAAATCTCTTCTATCTCTCTGACTATCGCTCCAGTTGTCGGACTGTCATGAGGTATTTAGTTTTCTCTCTTCCCTGATATATTTTATCCTTCGAACTGTCACACTCTGGTGAGGTAAGTTTTCTCTCCTCCATGTCTTCTCCTCAGTATCAGTTTTCTTCCATAATACAGGCTGATGCCCATTCATGGTACATGTATATATTAAGCATGTTAAGGTAGAGGTTGACCTACATGTAGCTGTCAGTCTCTGGCTCTGCCATGAGGGATGTTTAAAGACTTCATAGTCCGATTCTTGACACTATACATATTAGAATTAGATTATGGAATTGAATTTGGGAAGTGGGGGCATGGAGGATCAACCAAATTTCCACACTGTCTCAAGTGAGGCCTTCACTACATGTGACAAATAATTCCATTCTTTTCTTTTTAGAAAAAGCATATATTTATTATCATTCATTATCAACAAGGCATGATCTGCATGATCCAGACTTGAAATTGACTGAATAATCACGAAATATCATTTCCTACACGTACTAGTATGATTAGTATGACATCATTTGTTAAGATACATGTATGCCTACATTGTACATGTACTCACTGAGATTTTGTGGATCCTGTTTATAGCTGGTCAGTGCATGGACCATTCACTGATTTGGTAAGAAATAACCAGTATAATTGTCTCCCGTCATAACGTGGCCGAGGACTTTAAAATGGTTCTTGCTTCTGTGTGTCCGTGGATGTCCGTTTGAATTTTCCGCAAGTGATAACTCCCAAACGCTTTGTTGGATTCTTCCGAAATTCGGCATATGCAGTCCTTGCAACAATTTAGACGCCAGTTGGTATTGGTATTGCAGTTCAGAACATCTGCCTGAAGGTGGCGCCACTGGGTCAAAATGGGTCTTGTTTCTTTGTGTCTGTGTATGTCTGTGGATATCTGTTTGAATTTTCCGCAAGCGATAACTTTCGAACGTTTTGTTGGATTCTTCTGAAATTCGCCATATGCATTCCTGGTGACAAGCCAGTTGGTATTGCATTTCAGCAACATCTGCCTGAAGGTGGCGCCACTGGGTGAAAATGGGTCTTGTTTCTTTGTGTCCGTGGACATCCATTTAAATTTTTCGCAAGCAGTAACGTCCAAACGCTTTGTTGGATTATTCTGAAATTCGGCATGTACGCATTCCTTATGACAAGATACCGGCTGCTATTGAATTTCAACAACATCTGCCTGAGGGTGTCGCCACTGGGTCTCGCTTCTTCATGTCCGTTCCTGTCCGTGGATATCGGTTCAAATTCTTTGCAAGCGATAACTTTCAAACGTTTTGTTGGATTCTCTCGAAATTCGGCATACACATTTTGTTGCGACAAGATGCCAGTTGCTACTGCATTTCAGCAACTTCTGCCTGAAGGTGGCACCACTGAGTTTTACTCTTTCATGTCTGTTCCTGTCTGTGGATGTAGGGATAACTTCCAAATGCTTTGTCGGATTCCTCTGAAATCTGGCATAAGCTTACATGTATACATTCCTTGTGACCAGATGTGGGTTGGTAATATTGGGTTTCAGCAAGATCCATCTAAATTCTAAAGGTGGAATAATACATCTTCTGTGAATTTCCGTGGATGTCCGTGGTTGTCCATTCAAATTAGCGATAATTTTCAAATGCTTTGTCGAATTTCTTCGATATTTGGCATATATACATTCCTTGTGACAAGATGTTGATTGGTATTGCATTTCACGAAGATCTGCCTGTAGGTGGCGCCACTTGGGTTCTTTCTGTTCTTTTGTGCTGCAAGCGATAACTTTGAAACGTCGCTTGGAATTGAGTTTCGCCCACTTTTGCATACAGGTGGTGCCACCTTGTGGCAACTTCTAAATTTGATTTCCGGGCAACTGCAGCATCGAATTCTTCCCAAATTAGGCATGCATACATTGTATCTTGCCATGTAATGTTGCTTGGGATTGCATTTCATCAAATTCTGCTTACAGGTGATGCCACCTGGTGACAAAATCTGAAATTTGTTTTTGGCCAATAACTTGAGAACTGCATGCTCATCGGATTCTTCTCAGATTTAGCATGCATGTACCATGCCAGGAGATGTTGCTTGGAATTGCCTTTCACTCACAGTTTGCACTTTCTGGGTAATAACTTGAGAACTGCTCATCAGATTCTTCTTAAATTTGGTATGAATATACCATGACATACATGTAAGATGTCGCTTGGGATTGCGTTCCGCCCATTTGTGCCTACAGGTGGCACCACCTCGTGTCAAAATCTAAATTTGATTTCGCTCATCAGATTCTTCTCCAATTTGGTATGCAGATACCATGCCATGAGATGTCCCTTGAGATTGTATTTCGCCTGCTTCTGCCAACAGGTGGAGACACCTGGTGGAAAAATCTGAAATTTGTTTCTGGGCGATAATATAAACTCATCGGATTCTTCTCAAATTTGGTATTTATATGACATAAGATGTCACTTGGGATTGTGTTTCGCACACTTGTGCCTACAGCAGGGCTTCGAGTTTAGAATTAAGTACGCGAGCTAAAAATAGCCCACGTCAAATAATTTAGGAGAGGGTATTTGAAAGTCAGGCGAGTGGTTGCAATATAATACAATATAAACTATGACAGTGAGCTAAAAATCACTCTCATGACATGAATTTATGCAAGTGTTTGCGTGCAGGTGAGCTATCACTCACGCTAAACATGAAGCCCTGCTACAGGTGGCGACCCCTGGTGGCAAAATCTAAATTTGGTTTCTGGGCAATAACTTGAAGACCCCTCTTCAGATTCTTCCCAAACTTCGTATATGCAGATACCATGCCATGATATGGTGCTTGGGATTGCGTTTCGCCCAGTTAGGCCCTACACCTACAGGTGGCGACACCTGGTGGCAAATCTAAAATTTGGTTTCTGGGAAATAGGTTGAGGACGCCTTCAGATTCTCGTCAAATCTGGTTTGCAAATAATATGCCCTGAGATGTCACTGGTGGTCGCATCTCGGTTACATAATTCCCATGTTTCACTGCATGGAAACTTTATTACAGCAGCAATCAACATTCAGTCAGCCGATCTGAGTTGATCTTAAAACTCGGGGAGACAGGAAGACCCTTCCACATCCAAGTAGCAGTTGCCTCCCTTGTGTATATCCCCTGAGACCAACAATGCTACAAAATATTACTATATTGTAAGTGAAAGGGGGTTGTACGAGAAACACTTAGTCTCTCTCGTTGATGCCAGTGGGTACCTTAGTATGGAGTTGGTTCATCCAGTAAACCTCTCTCTTATGTCGGAGGGTATCACTTAGAAGACGATTGTCGGGGTCAGAGCGGATAACTTCGATAATTTCGAAGCCGATGTCAATGGCAGAGTGTCCCGGAGTTGACCAGAAATGTCTTGGTGCTGGTTCATCTGGTTTCAGATTTCGTGTGTTACGAAGGTGTTCCATGATTCGTAAGTGGAATTCACGGCTAGTTTCTCCAACGTATTGTTTGGAGCACTTTTTGCATGTCAATAGGTAGATGACATTGCGGGTGCAGCAATTGGCAAAAAGCCGTTTCCGGTATTTGAGACCGTTGTAGGTACTCGTGAAGTGTCGACGATTATTGATGGAAGGGCAAATTTTGCAGTTCCGATATTCACAGTCATCAATCGGGTTGATGTGACTTTTTCCAGTGATACCTGCATGTTGGGGCGGATATTGGAGACGCGCCCGAACTAGGCGATCCGAAAGGTTTGGATTGCGACGGAAAGCAAGGAGTGGCATTTCCGGGAAAATCGGTCCGAGGTGATTCGATTTCTGGAGAATGGGCCAGAGTTCACGAACTGCTGAGTAGATCAGGTGAGCATGGGGGTGGTATGTGAATATCAAGGGTATTCGATTCTGGACAGTGTTGGGGTGTTGGCGGGGTTGAAGAAGATCTGTCCGAGGTTTGAACTCCGCTAATTCACGTTTCAGCTTGATGATGTTGGCGGGGTAGCCTCTCCAAGTGTAGTATTGGCTGAGGTCGTCTGCATGTTTGCGGAAATCAGCCTCAGAGGAGCAAATTCTGCGGATGCGTAGAAATTGTCCGTAGGGATCTGCGTTTTTACAGCTTTTACTTTGGCCGGAGGTATAAAGCAGATAACTGTGCGTGTCTGTGGGTTTGGTGAACAGATCAAATGAGATCTTGTTCTGCTGAAGGCGGACTCGTGTGTCTAAGTACGTGACTGAGTCTTTTGACCAGTCAGCAGTGAACTTAATCGATTCGTGTGCGTTATTGCACTCATCGATAAAGGCGAGTAGAGCCTGTTCCCCATGAGTCCAGAGCATGAATATATCGTCGATAAAGCGAAGATAAAGGAGAGGTTGGAGTGGTGTGCTCGCTAAAAGTTTCTCTTCGTGGTATCCCATAAAGATATTGGCATAAGTGGGTGCCACTTTAGTGCCCATGGCGGTTCCTCCAAGTTGGAGGATTTGTTTCCCGTTGAACTCAAAGTTGTTACAGTGTAGTACAAGTTTGAGCAGTGAGAGAATATTCTGATGGGATATGCGGTAAAGGGCTTTATGTTTGGTTAGGCATCGGGCAACTGCGACTAAACCTTCGTGGTTCGCGATGTTGGTATAAAGGGAGGTGACATCCATAGTTACGAGTATTGTGTTACTCGGAATATTGTCAACAGCTTCAACTTTGTTGATGAAGTCTGTAGTATCTCTAACATAGGAGCGGATGAGTGGCACGAAAGGTTTTAAGTGTTCATCCACTAGACTACTAATGCGTTCGGTAGGGGACCCATTACCGCTAATAATGGGACGGCCGACAACTCTCCCCTCGAGATGGGTTTTGTGGATTTTGGGCAAGAGATAGAAGCGTGCTGTACGAGGTGACGGGTTCAGAATATTTCGATACAATTTTTCGGAAATTTCGCCTTTGTTGAACATGTCAAACAGGAGTTTGTTGACTTGATCATTGTGTTCTGGTGTCAGGTCACGGGCGTATTCGATGTAATATTTGGCGTCACCGAGTTGTCGCTGGGCCTCAGAAATATAATCAGTGGTGTTCCAGACGACGACAGCCGAACCTTTGTCTGCTTTTTTAATTTGAATCTCAGAGTTTTGAGATAAATTAGAGATTGCAGTTTCTTCTGAGGGAGTGAGATTGGTACGTGGTTTGCGTACGGTAATTTCCCTATTAATTCACCTTCCAAACTTAATTCGAAAACGGCCTATTTTTCCGCTGTGGTGATTTTGTCCATCCTAATAAAGCGAACACGGGAGCATTTTTAATATCCGTGAAACAATAAATTCGAACACTCCCGTTTTCGCCACGGAGTTCGTGTCGATGAAAGTAAAGTGAATGTGTTACTAGAATCTCGTATAGTATATCGGCGTATGCTATTATTTGTAAGCGCAGAGAAACAACAGGGAATGGTACAATATAATCAGACTGAATTACTATTACTTACAGTCTATAAGGAATAAAATTGATTCAATTAACTCCGCAGTCCTGTAATTTTATCCTAACTTGATCGCGTTTCGCCGCAGTCGGGAAAAATATATACGGTAGTCCCCGCACGTGGTCGAGTGTCTGCACACGGCCCGCTATTGAATCATTCTTCAGTTTCCAGCCGTTCGTATATCAAATATCTTTCTTTAAACCAGCATTCCTTTATTTGAAAAAACACGGTGAATATTTTCCGAGAAGGCAGAACTGCATGCGAATGAATTATGTTTGAACGGAACATAAAAATCACCGACAACGGTGATCGACGTGACACGGTCTAAGGAAATTTTCATGGCGCTCCTTTTCTGTTGAAGTCTTTACGGTGGTTCATCGTCCCTCATTAATTCATGCCCCCTTTAACTTTTATACGTTGGTGATTAAATAGAATACATTTTATGCTAATATATTTTCAGATGAAGCCGGCTATCGATCTGACCTGGATTCAACAATCGCATGCCGCGGTTGTAATTTCGATATTAGTGTTGTTTAGATTTTTTTTTAGAAAAATGGAACAAATCCATCCACATATGGTTCTCAGTACTGCACGGACAAAAGCATCATGATATTGAGCATATGGATATATTTTATAACTTTCCTCAACTAGATTCTCTGAAAGGCTGAATTAATTTCACTAAACCGTTGAGAAACGGGATTGTACATTTGGTAGATTTTTTCGCCATGATTCTTCGACCAGAATACAATCACAACTTACATAGATCGGTCTAATTTACCAGTTAATTGAGATGTCGATTTCTGTATATTCTCTGAAGTGGATCCGGTTATATTTACTGAGTGTATATTTATAAATTATAGAAAAGCTGCAGTCGGGCCAAATCTCAAATCAGGGATGATGCATTCTGTCTTCTGCCTCTCCTCCATAAATCAAGAAATACTTCACGATCTTCGAGATATCTGCAGGAACATGTCCAACGGTTTTATTCTTCTTCTTAACGGCGACAGCATGCAAGTCCTTGGAAGCTGGACAATCCATGTCAATATCTAGCTGCAGCTTTTCTCCCGCGAAAGGTCTGTTCCAGAAGAAGTGGTAAACGTGATATCCACGAACCACAGAGTCAAATGAATATGTTGATGGAACAGGCACAGCAGCCATTGTGACTTCTCATATAAAATTTTACTTGGCGGTGTTTTAGGGTCTGAGAAATATGTAATACTGAGTTTGTGATTCAGTTGAGCTTATATAACACCAAATTCAATAACTGTGACACTGGCCATAAGGCAAAACACACCTGCTTATTTAGATAATTAGATAAACTTAAAATGAAAAAGTTTAACAAAATACACCTATCGTTTAATGAAACATAGACAGGAAATCACACAGTTGACAAACGTCAGTTTTCCCACAAGGGGACACAAACAAATTTCGCGATGTGAAGCGCCGACAACAATCATCTCTGCATGTGCTCTGTTTTGTTCAAATACGGTTATCATAAAGACTTACTCTTTCCGGTTTTGTTAAATATTTTATTGTGAATGAATTAGGTAAAGTTTCGGAGATGAGAACATAACAGTATTTCATTAATATTCAGAACGATATCATACTTCGACCTATACTTTTAGTAAACTGTTACAGTACCGGTACCGTAATAGATATTCTCATACTTGAAACAAACAAATCGAAACGTGTATTGCCGACTGACACTCGGTTCTCTTGTACAATCCGCCGTTAATTCTACATTAATTTCGTGTCATAGGTCCGGGATATTTATTCAAGTCCTGGATGGTGTGTGTAAAATCATGCACAATGAAGACCAAAAAGTCTATGACAGTCCGCTAATCTGTCTAAAACTTCGTGATATAATCCTACATAAATTTGCCGTTGGTTCATTTTCAGGGTTCACAACAACAACGTCGACATACCGAACGACTCGAACATGGAATACTCTAATATGTGTATAGTTTTATATATATAGAATATTCATTCAATTCCATGTCAGTTAGGTTTCATAATATAGATCATAGCTAATACTGAACAAAAGGAAGGAATACGTTCAATGTTTTGGCCTACTTTTACGATGTTATTATGGACGCGAATTTACGGACGTCAGCTCAAAAATCTGCATGATCGTGCTGAACTTGTCACTCGATAAATATGCTTGACTTCCTCGAATAAAATTAGTCGCCTTTATCAGGATAGAGGAGATTTTCTGACATCATACACTGCATTTTATGGAAACTATGGTGAGATCTCAAAGTTAATACACGTTAATAAATACGATCACTACGACCACGGCGAAGCGGTCCGCCATTTTGGATTCTCCGTGAAAGTCGGCGCGACATTTAATTCGAACACTCGCGTTTTTCTAGAATTGGCTCAAGAAATAATTCGAAAGTAGCCAATTTTTGGAGTGGTGAGTTTCATCACTACATCGCGAATTAATAGGGAAATTACCGTATATGTTTTATCTCGCTTAATTTGTGTGACACCAAGTTGATGAAGGTCACCAAGTGTGGGTCAAGGATATTGGGTGTCCAGTTCGAAGGTGATTTGAACTTTCTTGCTAATTGCTCGTCAAGATCCGGTGCGGATGGTGTTTGTGTGGGGGTATCGGTGGGGGTGTTCTCAGAAAAGAAACTCTTAATTTTGAGTCTACGGAAGAAAGCGAGGAGATCTGCACGCATTTGGCCTAAATCAGGTTCGTGTGGGAGTGGACTGAACGTTAGGCCTTTGGAGAGAACAGATGTTTCTGCGTCTGACAAACCACGTACCAATCTCAATCCCTCAGAAGAAACTGCAATCTCTAATTTATCTCAAAACTCTGAGATTCAAATTAAAAAAGCAGACAAAGGTTCGGCTGTCATCGTCTGGAACACCACTGATTATATTTCCGAGGCCCAGCGACAACTCGGTGACGCCAAATATTACATCGAATACGCCCGTGACCTGACACCAGAACACAATGATCAAGTCAACAAACTCCTGTTTGACATGTTCAACAAAGGCGAAATTTCCGGAAAATTGTATCGGAATATTCTGAACCCGTCACCTCGTACAGCACGCTTCTATCTCTTGCCCAAAATCCACAAAACCCGTCTCGAGGGGAGAGTTGTCGGCCGTCCCATTATTAGCGGTAATGGGTCCCCTACCGAACGCATTAGTAGTCTAGTGGATGAACACTTAAAACCTTTCGTGCCACTCATCCGCTCCTATGTTAGAGATACTACAGACTTCATCAACAAAGTTGAAGCTGTTGACAATATTCCGAGTAACACAATACTCGTAACTATGGATGTCACCTCCCTTTATACCAACATCGCGAACCACGAAGGTTTAGTCGCAGTTGCCCGATGCCTAACCAAACATAAAGCCCTTTACCGCATATCCCACCAGAATATTCTCTCACTGCTCAAACTTGTACGACACTGTAACAACTTTGAGTTCAACGGGAAACAATTCCTCCAAGTTGGAGGAACCGCCAATCGCGCCATGGGCACTAAAGTGGCACCCACTTATGCCAATATCTTTATGGGATACCACGAAGAGAAACTTTTAGCGAGCACACCACTCCAACCTCTCCTTTATCTTCGCTTTATCGACGATATATTCATGCTCTGGACTCATGGGGAACAGGCTCTACTCGCCTTCATCGATGAGTGAAACAACGCACACCAATCGATTAAGTTCACTGCTGACTGGTCAAAAGACTCCGTCACGTACTTAGACACACGAGTCCGCCTTCAGCAGAACAAGATCTCATTTGATCTGTTCACCAAACCCACAGACACCCACAGTTATCTGCTTTATACCTCCGGCCACGGTAAATGCTGTAAAAATGCAGATCCCTACGGACAATTTCTACGCATCCACAGAATTTGCTCCTCTGAGGCTGATTTCCGCAAACATGCAGACGACCTCAGCCAATACTACACTTGGAGAGGCTACCCCGCCGACATCATCAAGCTGAAACGTGACTTAGCGGAGTCCAAACCTCGGACAGATCTTCTTCAACCCCGCCAACACCCCAACACTGTCCAGAATCGAATACCCTTGATATTCACATACCACCCCCATGCTCACCTGATCTACTCGGCAGTTCGTGAACTCTGGCCCATTCTCCAGAAATCGAATCACCTCGGACCGATTTTCCCGGAAATGTCACTCCTTGCTTTCCGTCGCAATCCAAACCTTTCGGATCGCCTAGTTCGGGCGCGTCTCCAATATCCGCCCCAACATGCAGGTATCACTGGAAAAAGTCACATCAACCCGATTGATGACTGTGAATATCGGAACTGCAAAATTTGCCCTTCCATCAATAATCGTCGACACTTCACGAGTACCTACAACGGTCTCAAATACCGGAAACGGCTTCTTGCCAATTGCTGCACCCGCAATGTCATCTACCTATTGACATGCAAAAAGTGCTCCAAACAGTACGTTGGAGAAACTAGCCGTGAATTCCACTTACGAATCATGGAACACCTTCGTAACACACGAAATCTGAAACCAGATGAACCAGCACCAAGACATTTCTGGTCAACTCCGGGACACTCTGCCACTGACATCGGCTTCGAAATTATTGAAGTTATCCGCTCTGACCCCGACAATCGTCTTCTAAGTGATACCCTCCGACATAAGAGAGAGGTTTACTGGATGAACCAACTCCATACTAAGGTACCCACTGGCATCAACGAGAGAGACTAAGTGTTTCTCGTACAACCCCCTTTCAGTTACAATATAGTCTCAACCCATACGAAAAGCACCTAGTCCTCTCCCCCATCCGTCCATACCACTCATACGAGTACACATACCACTCCGGTAAGACTAAACTACCTCACAAACTAGTGAACCAGCAAGAACACATTAACGCTACGCAACAATACGTAACGTCACTACGCCGCATACCAGTCACTGCACCAGCGACGTGATGTCAGCGGACAAAACCCGTCTCCCGAGCAACGTTGTTTCTATGTGTGGCGGGACAATCAACTCCACAATCCACTGGCTGCAGATTTTCCAAAATGCCGTTCATCTGCTTGTCGTGCGACCAAACCTTTACTGTGAAAAGCAACTTGACACGCCATATGAGAAGCTCACACGAGGGACATCACGTCTCCTGCGACTGCGGCCGCACTTACAGCCGCAACGAGGACCTGATGAAACATCAAAGCAAATGTGCGATCCTCGCTGAGTTGAAGAAGATGTCATCTTTGTCGGCAGGCTCAACTGGAAGCCCGGTCTACTTAGCCCCTCCACCTTTGGCGGCACCGACTACTAGGATTCCAAAAAGGGACATCCTCGGTGAGGCCATAAACTCCATCGGGGGACTCACTCCAGTCACACCGACCTTTGACAGTCAGCGCCCCGAGTCCTATCACTCCACGGACATCGCCTATCCCGGAAATCAACTGGCACTTAGCCAACACGGCAGTCACGCCTCCCGCAGGCCCTCCGGACCACCGCCTCTACCACGAACGTATCCTCAAAAACACTGGTTATGTCTTACACTACTGTTCGTCCAACAGACGACATTACTTTGATTGACCTGTATCAACTCTATAAGTCAATACATCTTCCATATCAACCGACACACTCGTCTTGTCTTGTTCATTTTCTCACCTCGTTGATTGCTTTCCCCTTACTGCCACCCCGGCAGCATTGTTGTGTTTGTCATTACCGCCACGCTAACACTTCTACGCACTCTTGCCTTTTCCAGATCTCCCCCGAATAACCCTCCTTGTTCCCGATACTGCTAACTTGCAGTATCCTCACAAAAAGAAACTCTCCCCGCTACTAGTTCCAACTGAACATAACCTACCTCCCTGTCCTCCGCGGCAAACAACAGTCTATTCCCGCTCCCTATGTCAATGTACATATACACTTTCCTGACCATATTGGGACAAACACGCCCACCTATATTGTCATTTGACAGTTGAGAAGCTGCCTGCTCCTTGTCTTAGAAACCTCATCACGCCTTACCCGGATCACACACCCGGATCCATACCACTCTGCGGTCCTCCCAGGCACACTGCCACGCAATCGGATCAAAGTCCCGGATCAGACTTCAAGCTTTGAAGTCCGGTCACGGAGCACACATCACATTTGCCCTCACCCGGATCACACTCCCGGATCGACACTCCGATCCGGCACTTCGATCCGGCTCCTATAGGCTACCGCAAATACACCCGGATCAACCCACCGGATCGACATTCACGACCCGGCACCCTAATCCGGCAAAATCCGTTTTGCTTCTCGAGGTCCACCAGCCACCCAATCAAATGGCGTCTCTTCCCTCCGGCCGGATCGGCCAGGATCACTACCTATAAATAGCAGAAACCTTTTCAACATAGATCAATCACTGCCTCTGATGAAGGAACAATAGTTCCGAAACCGGTCAGGCTGTCCAAGTGGTTACTCCGATAGAAGCCCCAATCTGAGACTTCTTCACATCTCATCTACAAAATATTACTGCCATTTCGGCGGGGACCTAGCATCCTCTGGCTGCGTGTTCAAATGCTGATCCCCTGACTGAAACACCCACTGCTGGGTATCGTTGTGCACACTCCAGGTCATGGTAAGAAGAGGTCTAAGCTCCTCAGAGAGCTTGTCGTAAGAGGCGACTAACTGGGGTCACCCATGGGGATCCCGGATGTGAAAAGGAATAGGACCCCACCCGTGTGGTTTCCGGCTGTGAAAAGGAATAGGAACCAATGTCGGATATGACTGAAATAGTGTTGAAAGTGACGTTAAATCATATTCACTCATTCACACCCACTGCTTACAAGGCTCACTTCTGGCCTATGGTGACATCAACAATGGGTCATATTGGATTCGTTTGAAAAAGTTAGCTGTCTGGAAAAAAGCTGTTGCGATATTTTGTCTTTGTGTAAGAAAAGAGTACCGGTAACCTTTCATTTTATCTTTCCATACTAGTAACCCACAAAGGATATTTCTAGGTATATTGTGTTACATTTTCATTCTCAAACATGTAGTATTTTTTCTAAAATTTATAGTTTTTGTACATTATCATTGCTTCCTGCTGAAAACAGGTTTTTGAGTGAACAAAGTTCAAGATCTAGGAAAAACGGGGCATATTTCGCCATAATGTTTCAGTGAGTTGTCACGAATATATATTTCTGTGTGCATGAGTGGGTGCAAAATTTGTCCACCGCGAGATAACATTTAATTACCTATTTTAAAGAATTATGAATCTGTTGACTTGTCTTCCATAAATCGTCATGTGAACTTTTCTTATTTTTGAAGCCCCTTCTCAAAGTATAACCCGTGCAGAGAAACAAAGCCTGTTATGCAAGAAAAAGGCTGGATATATATTGTAGTTCATTAAAGGGGAGATACTGCTTCTCAAGTGACTTGACATTTTAGCAATTTATGGTACATAAATGGCCAATCACTAGCACATTCCCCACTGCTGAAAATACAGTAAATTTATGTCACTTGGTCTTAATAATAATAATAATAAATTCTTTATTTCGAGAGGGTGACACAATCAGTTTACATAAACTGTTCTCCCTTGAGGCCCTCAGATAAAAAAAAAATAAAAAATTTAAGCATGACATACAGGAATTTTAGCGGAGCATATTTACAAATGTACATAGTTGTTTCTTGAAAGAGTCAGACTTGGCTTCCTTTATGGACTGGGTTAGGCTATTCCAAATTATTGGGCCAGAGTATCTCAAACTTCCCTTGAAGTATTCGGTTCTGCATTTAGGGATATATAATTTATTTGTGGTGGTTGATCTTAAAGTTCGCTTTGAGACTTGAGCAGTGTTCAGAAATACATTGTAATTTAGAGATAGTAGAGCTTGGCATGCAATTGAGACTTTTATAGATCAAAATAGCTTTCTGAGTAAATATTCTTTCGTAGATGGTCATCCAATTCAGTTGTTTGATGAGGAGGAGAGAAGGGGCGGTGGAGTCTGCATTCATTATAATTCTGGCAGCACGTTTTTGAAGCCGGTGAACTCTTTCAAGAGACATTTCAGGAGCATTCCCCCAGATAGTGATACAATAATCTATATGAGGCTGTACATATGATGAATAAAACATTTGTTTAGCTTTCCGAGATAAAATATGTCTATTTCTATACAGCAGGCCTATTAATGTAGAAATTTTCTTTGTGACAACATCCGCATGCAACTTCCATGTAAGGGCACTGTCTATATGGACACCAAGCAACTTAACTTCATCAACATTCTTGATAGGTTGTTGGTCTAGAACTATGTTGAATGTCACAGAGTCCATGTGATTCAGTTTCTGAGAACTGGCAATAAGCATGGCCAATGTTTTCTCAGGGTGTATAATCAGTCTATTATCTGCACACCACTTGCGAGTCCTTTCAAGGTTGTTGTTTAAAGCTATTTGTACTTCTTGGACAGTTTTACCTGACCTACTCAATGTGGTATCATCAGCAAACATTTCAATGGCTGTAGCAGAGTCTGCATTTTCTAATAGTAGATCATTCACATAAATAATAAACAAAAGTGGACCAAGTATAGACCCCTGTGGCACGCCTGCTGATATTTCATTTGGGTTTGATGTAGTGTTTCTAATTTCTACTGTTTGTTGCCGATTATGTAGGTAAGATTCCATCCAGTTATATGCAGATTGACTGAAGTGATAACATTTGAGTTTTTGGAGGAGAATTGTGTGATCTACAAGATCAAAAGGCCTTCTTGAAATCTATATAAATGGCACCAACTACTTCCTGATCATCTATTGCCTTAAGCCACTGTTCTGTAAGTTTGGTGAGGGTTGTTTGAGTCGAGTGTTGGGGCCTGAAGCCAGACTGTCCTTCATGCAGTAAATTATATGATTGCAGGTACCCATATAGGTGATCATGGACATGTCTTTCTATGGTCTTCGAAACAACTGGCAAAATAGAGATTGGCCTGTAGTTCTCAGGCATTGTTTTCTTACCAGCCATGCCAGCTTTGTAAATGGGAACAACTCTTGCCAATTTCCATTGTGATGGAAATGTATTAGTTGATATACTGAGATTGATTATTTTAGTGAGGGATTCTGTGATAATTGGAGCAGCTAGTTTCAAGAATGTTGTACTTAATTCTTAATTTCAAGAATGTTGATCTTACAAGATCGATATGCCCGAAAAAGGCTACAGATGTCCTTCGCCTTTCGGTAAAAATGCACTAGCTCTGGACAGTATAGTGATGGTCTCGAGGTGGTCTTCTTAAAGACCCAGGCTATTCAAAACTTCAACTATACATGGATGTACATGTTGTAGATAGACATCAAAGAAGAAAACTGATGTTTCCTATCCAGTCAGTGTGAGGTCAGTGGTTACTGTATGCCTGCATGTTGTGTGCTCATTTTGTTATGGCATGCCAGGATATGTGGACATGGTGGACTAATATTGTCCAATTTTCGAAATCTGACCTCGGGACATACAATGTATCAAGCTGCCCTGGTGTGCTACATGTACTTATATCCTGTTTTATCAGGTGTACATGTATGTATGTATTGACCTTCTATTGCAGGTGAAAGGTACAATATGTATATAAATCTTCTGGTCACCTGGAGCTCTTGCTTTGTTTTATATTGTTGTATATGCTATATAGCGTGTTTGTTCTTGTCAAAGTATATACCTGTACATACGTTTAGTACACAGTCAGTCCTCAAACCCAGTTACATAAGGAACGCCTCTTCAGTTGACTTGTTTAAAAAAAAAACGCTTTTCATTTGTCATCCCCTGTGGGCAAATTTTTATATTGTGCCATCCTAATGGATAAAACATCAATATATTGTACATTATATAGTACATGTAATACGGTACTATAATTCTCTAATAGAGCTTCAAAATATCCATCTGTTATTGCCTGTCTGAACCACATCCCTGAAAGAAAGAGTGCTCAATTTGAATGTAAATGTGCCTGTGTTGTCGCTGATACATGTTGCTCAGGTTGATTATGTTCACAATATATTAGTTGAAATATCTGATTATTTGATTAAGTGCTTATTTTCAGCATTGATCCAGTGTTTTGTATTATTGGGCAGTATTAGGAGGCAGAGGGTATCATGTTGGGTGTATTCAGTCTTATTATTGTCCTCCGCCACGAAGTGGTGGGAGGACTTGGAAATGCTAGCCGTCCGTCCTTCCGTCCGTCCCTCTGTCCGTCCGTCCCTCCGTCCGTCCCTCCGTCCGTCCTTCCGTCCGTCCGTCCCACATCTTGTGAACGCGATATCTTGAGAACAATTCGACCAATCGACTTCAAACTTGAGAAGGTGCTTCACATCAGTTAGACGGCCGTTGGTATTGATTTTCACTGAAGTACGTAATCCAAGATGGCCGCCATCGACCATATTGGATTCTGTCCGTCCCACATCTTGTGAACGCGATAGCTCAAGAACAATTTGACCGATTGACTTCAAACTTGAGAAGGTGCTTCACATCAGTTAGACGGCCATTGGTATTGATTTTCACTGAAGTACGTAATCCAAGATGGCCGCCATCGACCATATTGGATTCTGTTCATCCCACATCTTGTGAACGCGATATCTCAAGAACATTTCCACCAATCAACTTCAAGCTTGGGAATGTTCTTCACATCAATCAGACGGCCATTGGTATTGATTTTCACTGAGGTACGTAATCCAAGATGGCTGCCATTGACCATATTGGATTCCATCCGTCCCAGATCTTGTGAACACGATATCTGGAGAACAATTCAACTAATCGACTTCAAACTTGGGAAGGTTCTTCACATCAGTTAGACGGCCATTGGTATTTATTTTCACTGAGGTACGTAATCCAAGATGGTTGCCATTGACCATATTGGATTCTGTCCATCCCACATCTTGTGAATGCGATATCTCGACAACAGTTTGATCAATCCACTTCAAACTTGAGAATGTGCTTCGCATCAGTTAAACGGCCATTGGTTTTGATTTTCACTGAGATACGTAATCCAAGATGGCTGCCATGGACCATATTGGATTCACTCCGTTCCACATCTTGTTAACACGATATCTCAAAAACAAATCAACCAATCGACTTCAAACTAGGGAAGGTTTTCACATCAGTTAGACGGCCATTGGTATTGGTTTTCACTGAGGTACATAATCCAAGATGGCTGCCATTGACCATATTGGATTCTGTCCATCCCACATCTTGTGAGCGCGATATCTCGAGAACAGTTCGACCAATCGACTTCAAACTTGAGAATGTGCTTCACATCAATTAGATGGCCATTGGTATTGATTTTCACTGAGGTACAAATCCAAGATGGCTGCCATTGATGATATTGGATTCCATCCGTCTCGGATCTTGTGAACGTGATATCTCGACAACAATTTGACCAATCAACTTCAAACTCGAGACGGTGCTTCACATCAGTTAGACAGCGATTGGTATTGATTTTCATTGAGGTAGTATGTAATCCAAGATGGCTGCCATTGACCATCTTGGATTTCACTCAACCATATTGTACCCATCTGTGTTGTGAACGCGATATCTTGATCTATTCCACTCATCGATTTATAAACCTCACCATCCACAAATCCATATACAACTACAGACTTACATTCCAGTGTTACACTACCCATTACTGCTTTCCAAATCTCAAATTGTCTCAACAATTCCAGATGAGCGTCTCTTTCCACATACACATATCAACTTTCCAAGTTATTTTTAAGGAGATATTGGAAGCGTATATGCTGTATGCTCTCAAACAGGCTACTTGGCGGAGGA
>JAVTVY010006210.1:0-40640 GCA_036873755.1 Hanleya hanleyi | reverse complement strand
CTACAAAAATACTTTTTATTTCATGATATGAGTAAAATGATGAATTTATCCGATATTTGGATACGGCCCCTCAGCAATGCCATCGTTTATTCGCCAATAATTTTTTTTTGGTATTATGTATGATGTCTGGTTACTGTCGATCACATGTATGATAAAATATGGCATATTGACTAACAAATGACAAAGTTATGGAAATTCACTAAGTTTTTTCCAGAGCCACCTCTTCAAACCCCGAAATCTCAGCTCTGACCGTGATACAAAATGGCAAACATGGTTTTCCTGGTACTAGAAAGGTATATCTCTCAAAAAAATATGCCAAACCTTTACTCACAGGGGGGTGCAGTAAAAATCGATTTTAAGCCTCTATTGAGAATTGGCTACTAGACTACATGTATTTCGGGCCAAATTAGTGTGGCGATTTCTATTCGATAACATCTTGGGCAGCCTACCTTTTTTTAACAATTAGCTATAATTGTGTTAATTATATAGTTATAAAAAGAATTATTGTACATGTTCACTGTATTTCTTTCGTTTGATTTTATCTGATGTGTGCTTTAGCCCCCGTCCGATTCTGACCGTAAGATATAGATGTTGTTCACCGATCCGCTCCTGGTTGATTTCAGTCAACTAAACAGAACCCGTCCAACCACAATAATGATCCACAAAGTATAACCAACGTCAGGACTGCTGAAAATTAATTGTAAGCCAACCAGCCGTTATCCTGGAACGATGACATCTATCAACTAAGAAATGCCATTGTGTGAACAATTGTGGTAACCTCGGATGATGAGAACTACCAACCAACCAATCGATGATATCGGAGAATAGGATCCAACTAACCATTACCAGGTATAGCCAAGGGCATTTTTACAATGATAGCTTATTATTAAATCGAGCATTTCACGGTACCGTTTGCAACGTGTCTGCACGTCCCAATACCCTGACTTGATGAGCTACTCTCGTTTGAATATTCTTGGTTTACTTTCTTACTCTTTTCTTCGCTGGATATCAGTTTCTTCAGTGGCTTCTTTCTTGTTTTTCATTTGGTGTCTCCGTTTTCTGTTGATATTTCAAAATCGGATCTGCCCTTGCTGCTTCATTTTTTGGGGCTGATATGCCCCAAATGCCATTAACAAACTTTCTATCCTGTCTTCGGAATGACAAAAAAGGGACCACCGTAAATTTGTAGCTCATCATATTGAGGGTAATTTTGATCCTATTTGCATGATACTAAGAGCACAGCATCATAAGACAATTCAAAATGGCGGCCATGTTGAGTACCAGAACAGTGATCGTTTCGTCATTTATCTTAAACATTTCTGCTTTTCTGGGTGGAAAATCGGGCAAAACTATTTCACTTCAACTCGGACTATTACGTATTATAATACGATACTCATCTTAACAATAGAGAGGGGATAAAACAAGTGGAATGTGTGAAATACCCACGCTACATTGGAAACTACAATCTAGAGAAGGTTGAAAGTGGATTTTCAAAATCTGTGTTTCCATGACACCCTGTCCAACAACATTTTCATCGGGAATTATGGGTACTTCATTTGGAACGCAATGTTGTTGTTTTGGGGTCAAGAATCACTTAAAGTGATCGTAAACCCTCCAGTAAAGTTCATGTGATCATCAAAGTTTCCATCAAATGAAAGACCATTGCGAACAGTGTCGGAAAATATTTATTTAATTTTTTACGATTTTATTACAGAGTAAACTGCAATTAAAGCATGGTATTCTATGGTGGTCTGTTGCAATTATATTTAGATCCAGTGACGTCAACTGCCTTAATACATATATTTCAAACTTCGTATGCACTTTCCAATGCTTGATTCAAGTTTAAGGTATGTATACTTTGAGTTTCAACACAGACTCACTGTACCAATGTGCATGTTCCAAAATCGGGGAAACTAAATGCAAGATTCAAATTGACTTGACACTCATGAGTCACCGTCTCCCAGATTTTGGTGAAACCTGCACATTGGAACAGTGCGTCTATGTTGAAACTCAAAGTATACACACCTTAAGCTTGAATCAAGCATTGGAAAGTGCATACACAGTTTGAAATATATGTATTAAAGCAGTGTGACGTCACTGGACCTAAATATGGTTGAAACCGAGCACCATAGACTACCATGCTTTAATTGCAGTTTATTCTGTGTAATGAAATGGTAAAAACTTTAAATAAATATTTTCCCACACTGTTTGCAATGGTCTTTCATTTAATGGAAACTTTACTTGGGGGCTTACGATCACTTTAATCTACAGAAAAAGCAAAACAATGACAACTATTGAATTGACGTGTCACATACTTGTCCAAAGCATAGGTGCAAGGAATGAACTGAAACATTTACCTGCACCTGTTCAAAATAAGTTCTCGCCTCCTATGCTGTGAAGGAGCAGTGGCTGGACAAATCTCTGTGTGAAGTTTCATGCGCCAACGTTTTCAAGAATATATTTCTATATTGTTCGATATGGATATTGTGTTCAATAACATTGACATGATAAAAGATATATTCCTGAATTACAAACTGTAATAATGACTATTTCATTTAGGGACCGTTTCCCGGACGTACCAATCATTGAGGAGTTGGCAATTTGCAGTCAACCTCGCCACCGGGTGTCGCTTTCCGCAGCGGGAGTACAGAACAACAACAACGTACAGAAATTGGGGAATTGGTCTCTTTCTCAAAGATTATGAAGATATTATGTCGTACAAGGTAATTATGATGTATTTTCGAGGTGCATGTAACATTTCTGCCCTATTATCTCGCCTTACGAAGTAAAGGGGAGATATTGTGAGGGTGGAAGAGGATGTCGGTGTCGGTGTCCCAGGCCAGGAAATAAAGTTTTTGGTTTAGCAAGTTAAAAAAAATCTAGAAAAATTAGAAAAAATTATATAAAAAAATATATATATATGGAATGGGTATGCCACCTGGGAGTACTACCCCTGGGGTGCTCCAATGTTAAAATCCCTATGATAGTTTTCCGTTTAGCTAAAGTGCTCATGTACATCTGTACTTAGAAAGTTTGTTGCAGTTGTCAGCTTTCATTGGATGATTACGAAACTTGGTATGCATGTTTCTTATGATTGGAGGATGTACCTGTGCTATTTAGAAGATGAAATATTAATCTTTGTTCAAATTTTGACGGAGTAATCTGCCAATAATAATGTACATGCATGTACACCTGTACATGGACAGTTTTCTGAAGCTGTCAGCTTTCATTGGATGAGTTTGACACTTGCTACCCAAGTTCAATGTGATTCGATGATGTGCATGTGCTATTTATGAAATATGACATTAAATATGAATTTTTGTCCTTATTATTGCAGTTTGGACTTTGTACGTTTCCATTGATAAGGTTTTTGTTGGGCAAAACTTCACATGTAGATCTGTACATGGAAAGTTTGTTGAACCTTTCTTGGGATGATTATAAAACTTGGTGAACATGTTTCACGTTTTCCTAGGTTACAGCTCTCTCGCTGTAACACTCACACGGGACTGACCTACCCAGCAGTAATCCCAAATGGCACTGACCTATCCAGCAGTAATCTCAAATGGCACTGGCATATCCAGCAGTAATGCCACATGGGACTGGCCTATCCAGCAGTAATCCCAACGGGACTGATCTATCCAGCAGTAATCCCATACGGAATTCAACTATCCAGCAGTAATCCCAGATCGGACTGATCTATCCAGCATTAATCACATTTGGGACTGGGCTATCCAGCAGTAATCCCACACAGGACAGACCTATCCAGCAGTAATCTCAAATGGCGCTGGCCTATCCAGCAGTAATGCCACACGGGACTGACCTATCCAGCAGTAATCCCAGACAGGACTGGCCTCTCCAGCAGTAATCCCACATGGGACTAGCCTATCCAACAGTAATCCCACACGGGACTGGCCCATGCAGCAGTATTCTCACACGGGACTGACCTATCTAGAAGTAATATGACACTGGACTGCAATATGCAGCAGTAATCCAACATGGCACTGACCTATCCAGCCATAATTCTACGTTGGACTAACTTATCCCGCTGTAATCCCACACAGGTTTAGCCTATCCAGCAGTAATCCCACACGGGACTGGCCTCCCCAGTGGTAATCCCACACATGATTACCGTATGCAGCAGTAATCCCACACTGGACTGCCTATACAGCAGTAATCCCACACGGGACTGTCCTATCCAGCATTAATCCCACACAAGACTCGTCTATCCAGCAGTAATCTCACACTGGACTGCCCTATGCAGCAGTAATCCCACGGCACTGACCTATCCATCCTACATGGGATTAACTTATATGCCAGTAATCCCACATGAGACTGATGTTATTGTCTGTACCAGATAATCTATTCCAGAGAGCATTGTCTGTACCACATCACCTATTCCAGACGTTATTGTTTGCTCTACATGTTTGCTTTCAATACTGCTGCAGTTTCGGCGGATCACTCCGCAAGGCGAGATGTTGGGGTTCTCAGGACGATTGTTCACTCGTATCTCTGGAAAATGTACAGCCTGAAAATATCATTTTACCAAGGTAAAGTGGTACATCGTCCATTTCTCATCTTTGATTATGATTTTAATGAAGTAGTTTCTTGGGATTCTAAAGATAATATCAGACCGCGCCGTTGTGCTGTAATATCTTCAAAAACAGACACGCTGAAGATATATCCTATTCGATTATCAAGCGGGGTATTCGAGCAGTTCGTCTTTACAAGGAACTATTTTTCTCGCCACTCATGTTCAGTTGATCTTCTGGGTTTAAGTTGTTTGTTTCTTTCCATTTTAGTGGAACTTACACAACATAGATGTCAACAAGATGAACGAGAAACAGCTCACTGGGCACCTGTCAGATGTTGGGATGCAGCCACAGGATTGTCTTGAAATGAAGGGAAGTGTCGTAATAATTATTTAGTGTATATGTGTACTCTTCTTTCTTTGATAGGCATTTAGAAGTTGTGTATATAACACAAGGCTATTCTATGGATAACAACTTCTTTATTGCTGTGGGGCTAACGTTTTGTTGGAGATGCTTCCAACTTTTTCAAAGCTAATGAACTACATGGTACAGATGAGGGTATATATACAAATGAATAACAAGCAAAAAATGTCATCAAAACAATCATAGCACAGTGGGTGCTCCCGTGAGCTGGCCATGTCAGGTATATAAAGAGTAATCTGAATAGTGAGTAGGTCTATAGTAACCTACTAATCGTCTGAACCACGTACAGACAATGGGTGATCGCTGATTAAATCTGAAGTGGTTGCATAGTTAAAGTTGACAAAGAATATTGAAACTAAAATGTGTGAGGATTATACAATTGATACGGTATAAACACATGGATAAATAGCATAACATGTGAGAAGTCTATAAAGGTAACAGAAAAGATAACGGTGACGGAGATAATCGCCATCTAAGCTGATAAGGCGGTCGTAGGCACTCGGTACAAACTGTCCACTGTCTCTGCTGATTGTGGGCTTGTCATTGATGTGAATGGCTACCTGTATCTTTGTTTAGTCAGTCTGGTGTATGGACAATTTGTGGATGTTTTCCCAATTTATATGGTGTCCTGGATTTTCCCTCCGGTGGTCAGAAATGGCTGATTTTTCATTTGTTTTATCGCTAGAGGCCTTGTCTTCCTTGATCCTGACGCATAGGTCGCATAGTTTCTCCAAAAAACTTTCCTGGCAATAGCAGTCATTTTTGTAGATAATTCTCTTGGGCTGGAGAGGGTTGGTTGGTAGTAGATGTCTGTAGCATTAAGGTGGTTTTAAATAGATTTGCTGCTGGTGCGTACTACGTCGATGCTGGTTTGTTCATTTAGGGGTCGTCTGATGCGGTGATTGGTCTGCCCTTTGTATGGAATGGCGATAAATACAGGGCTGTGGTCTCCAGGAATTTGACTTTGTTGCTGCGGTTGCAGTGTCTTGTTGATGATTCTGTCTACCATGACTTTAGGGTACTTGTTGTGATTGGTGAAAACTCTCTTTAGGTGGCTTATTTGACCAGGCAGGCTTTCTATTGAACATATATTTTTGGCTCTTCTGGATGAGGTGGATATGATGGCGGCTTTAACGTGACTTGGGTGATTGGATAGTTAATGGATATATTGGTCGGTGTGGGTGGGTTTCTCATACACATTGGTTTTGAGGGTATGGTTCTGCCTGTGGACTAGGACGTCTTTGAAGGGGAGTTTGTTGTCTTCTATCTCCATGGTGAATTTGATTCTCGGATGTTGGGCATTCAGGTAGTTGAGAAGAATGATAGGGTCATCACCGTCTTGAAGAATTGAAAAAAACATCATAAACTTTTCTGTGCCAACACATTGGCTTAATGCGGGCAGTGAGGAGGGCAGTTTATTCCAGTGCAGTCGTGTATAATTCAGTGAAGTAGGTGGAGTTGATACAGGATTCCACTAATTTCATAATTCTGTCAATAGATAGGGAGGTTTTCATCGTGGGTCGGGATTCTGTGACTCTTCTCCTGATGGTGTCCATGTCCTTTTTTGATAAAAGGTCTACAACATCGTAACTGACTTTCCTGCCCCGGGTCGGGGATGGGAAGGATTTTTTCACAAAAATCAGTCGAATCTCTAAGAAAGGAGTTGGCAGTCTTGCCCATTGGTTCCAGCAGCTGTGTTAGGTGTTTGGCCGTGCTGTAATGTTCAGTGTCTCTACTGCAGACCAACAACCTAATTTTGATAGGGACTGTGTGGATCTTGACTGGATCGTGTATTTGGGGGTTTGAGGTTGGGATGTCGCAAGTGTTTTTGTACAGGGCTTGGTCTATTTCTTTGTTGTCTTGTAGTTGTTTCACTAGGGTTCGGTGATCTTTGCCAGTTGTGGAGGTCGGCTCTTTACTTACGGTCTTGTATGTTGAATTATCTCCCAACATCAACGTAGGTAGTCGAATTTTCCCTGGTGTTAACTGTTGTAGGCCTGCCTCTATGTTGGTTATGGAGTGGTCTTTGTTCTTGGGTAGAATGGTTGGAGTGGTTAGAATGAACTTTAGTTCCTTGGTCAATAGGGATGTTTGGTCTTTTGTGAGGGTTTTCGTGCTAAAGTCAACTACCATTTTTCTTGGTTGGGTTGTTGTTGGTGCTTTCAGCTAGTGGCTAGGTGGAGTTTTGTTCTTTCAGTGCTGATAACGTTTAAAGCTGGTTGGACTTGATGGTGTCATGGAGATTCCTGTTGGTCTGTGTCTGTATTCGGCGTGGCTCATGGTAACCTTGATGCCGGGACATACTTCAACATACAAGACCCTAAATAAAGAGAAGACCTCCACAATTGACGATCACCGAGCCCTAGTGAAACAACTACAAGACAACAAAGAAATAGACCAAGCGCTGCACAAAAAAACTTCGGACATCTCACCCCAGCCCCAGTATGCACGAGCCACATTCAAGATCCACAAAAAAACCCATCAAAGTTAGTTTGTTGGCCTGTAGTAGAGGCAATGTGCATTACAGCACTGCCCAGCATCTGACTCCGCTGCTAGCACCACTGGGGAAGACTGCCAACTCCTTTATTAGAGATTCAAATGATTATTTTTTTAAAAACTCTTCACATCCCAACTCTGGCAGGATGGTCAGTTACGATGTGGTAGACCTCTTTACCAACATCTCTCGAGAACGGGCCATGGACATCATCAGGAGAAGAGTCACAGAATCCCGACCCACGATGAAAACCTCCCTAACTGTTGACCGCATTATGAAATTAGTGGAATCCTGTATCAACTCCACCTACTTCACATGGGGCGACCGGTTCTATGAGCATGTGCATGAATTACCTATGGGATCTCCTCTATCCCCGGGGATCACTGAATTATACATGACTGCTCTGGAACTAACTGCCCTCCTCACTACCCAATCAAGCCTATGTGTTAGCACAGAAATGCTGATGACGTTTTCTCCATTCTTCATGACGGTGATGATCCTATCATTCTTCTCAACCACCGGGATACCCAACATCCGAGAATGAAATTCACCGTGAAAATAGAAGGCGACAACTCCCCTTTCTAGACGTCTTAGTCCCCAGGCAGAACCATACCCTAAAAATCAGTGTTTATAGGCAACCCACCCACACCAACCAACATATCCATTACCCATCCAATCACCCAAGTCAAGCTGAAGCCGGCATCATATCCACCTTAACCAGACGAGCCAAAAAATATATGTTCAACAGAAAGACTGCCCAGTGAAATAAGCCACGTAAAGACCGTCTTCACCGATCACAACAAGTACCCTAAAGCCATGGTGGACAGAATCATCAACAAGACACTGCAGTCTCAGCAACAAAATCAAATTTCCAGAGACCTCATCCCTGTGTTCTTCACCATTTCATACATTGGGTAGACGAGTCACCTCATCAAACGACTCCTAAAAGAACAAGCCAGCATCGACGTAGTACTCACCATCAGCAAATCCCATAAAAAAACACCTTAATGCTACAGGACGTCTACCACAAACCGACCCAAAAGGGAATTATCTACAAAACTGAAGGCTCTTGTCAGAAAAGTTACATGTAAGAAACCATGCGACCCCTCAGCCTCAGGATCAAGGAAAACAATGCCTCCAGCGATGAAAAAATAGAAAATCAGCCATTTCTGACCACCTGACGGAAATCCAGGACACCAGAAAAATTGAGAAAATATCCACAAACTTACTATACACCAGACTGAGCAAACAATGAGAAGACTACAGGAAACCATTCACATCAAAATACACTAACCGCAATCAACGAGACAGTGGATAATTCGTACCGAGTGCCTATGACAGCCTTGTCAGTTAAGATGGAGATTATCCCTGTGCCCGTTAATCTTCTCTATTACCCATTATAGACGTCGCACATGTTATGCTATTGATCCTTGTGTTTATCCCTTATCAATTGTATAATCCCCGCACATTTTAGTTTTAATATTTTGCCACCTTCAACTATTCAGCCACTTCATATTTAATCGGCAATCACTCATTGTCTATACCTGGTTCAGAGGAATATTAGCTTACAATATACCAACTCACTGTTTAGACTACTCTTTATATACCTGACATGACCAGCTCACGGAGCACCCATTGTGCTATGATTGTTTTGATGACATTTATTGCTTGCTATTCATTTGTGTAAATACCCTCGGCTGTACCATGTAGTTCAGAATCAGAATACTCGACCCTAGACCACACCGGACACGCTACCCCTTAGATGTTACCGAACTGACGCCCCAACACAGAATATGATCCTTTGACTTTCACGTAATATAGGACGTAGACCTGCCGTTCTGTACCCCACTACACACTCCAAGCAATTGTTACAGGCACAGATTTCTGGAAGGACCCACCCTGTTCCCAAGGGCGTCGTTAGGGAAGTCGTCTCGAAGAATCCTGAAAACGCCCTGGTTCTCCCAGTTTTTTTCTGGACCGCTTTGTGCGTACTATGGGGTACCGAGACAAAGGAATCATCCACGCGATTATAACAAATATTTTCCAGTATAAAAACCAATAACAGACTTAGCGACTTGTACATAGCGACTCTTCTCTACTACTATTTATATTTCCTCATTGTTATTGTTATTCATTATTTAATTATTTATTTTAATATCTAGCGCTGCAAAAGATCTCAAATTAACAAAGAAATGTACCGTGAAATTTAAATAAAACATTGAGTTGATGGGCCGCGAAATCCGTATGGGAAGCGGCCCTTAACTACAATTTCAATCAAATGTAGTTCATTAGCGTTGAAAAAAGTTGAAAGAAAAAAATGAAACGTCAGCTCCACAGCAATAAAGAAGTAGTTATCCATAGAATAACCATGAGTTATGTCTACTGTTGGACAGATCGCTTAAATGGGATGCTAGCCCATCGCCAGATTCACGTTTGGTGTAGGTCTGTATTCGTCATATGAAAGAATCTATATGAGCCTTCACGAAATAGTTGTAATATAATTGAGCTATTGAGAAAACGATTATTGACAATCACCGACCACTGCAGTCACTGTTGACCAAAATGATTTTTGTTCTGTATGTGTGATGCCAAAATGTCTTCCATATTCGTGGACAACAAAATACTCTTCTTAAAGGTCGATTGAATTTCCCATTGCAATGGGTCCGGTGATCTGCTGCAATAGCTTTATGCCCGTTTTTACAGCCACCAAACTCTCTGCAGAAAAGTTAGGGTAAAGAAAGTTTTTTTTGCCTGATAGGGCCGGAACGAATGGCGATATAACACTTGACTGGTTACTTTCTCTTCCCAATATAACGCGTCAGTGTTTCAATACCCTTTAAAAATGAACACAGCACCGACTCATTGGAATTCACTGGAATTTAATGGGGAAACAGCTTTTGTTACCCCAACGTTACAGATTTAAAACTGATTTCACCAAAATGTTATGTTGATGAAACTAATCACATCAGCTGGTAGTTTTGCTGGAGGAGGAGGAGCCATTCATCCGTTCTGCGGTTGTGCAGCTTCCATTCCAGCAAAACGTATAGTAGTCTAAATAACAAACTAATGCGTATTTCACTGTAAACGTGGCATAACAAAACGTAAATATAACAGTGAGCTATTATCGTGGAAGCTACTATCGAGATGGGGCAATGAAACGGATTGGCCAGCCCTCTTTCACTAGAAAACTTCTGCTTGCCACTAGGCCATGCTGCCGGCTCAACGGCGGTGTCTTGAGTTCTTCCGTGATGAGCTTAATATCGACATGCCTTTGTTTGGGGCTGAGATCTGGTTTATGTTTTATTTTCACAACTTCGGTCCCATGTATGGCTGCGTTACTTTCATTTCAGCCTTTGAAATGTAACTGCTACTAGTCTGCATAACACAAACCACACTGAATGCTCTGTAAGCTGAATAGTACCAGATCAGCACATTCCGATTTATTGATGTTGTGAATCGGTAAGTCAGCCGACTTGGGTTCTTTTAGGGTCCCGTGGATTGTTTTGTTCTGTTATTTACAGGTCTACTTCTCTCTCTTGCGGTGAGCAGGTTTTGAACAGATTACTTTGTTACTCCGGAAAGTTTACCTTTTGGTGTTAGTTTACCAGTGTACTGACAATAGTGACTGGGATGCTCTCGATAACAACTTGGAAATTCACTCGCACACAGAATGTTTATCAGTAATACGAATCTTACGAAACAGAATAGGTCTTGCTGCCATCCTTGGAAAATTGGACCCTGTTTTTTTGTATTTACAGAATTATAAGCGCTAAACATTACCTCGCACCCGCGAATGTATTTGAGTTAATGAAATATTACAATTGCAACAAATCATAAGACTGATAGTAAGAGGCACTACACATTTAAGTCCTAATTGATGAAGATGCAAATAACACAATATTTAAGCAACTTTCGCGAAATAGAATTGCATATCACAGATGCAAAGAATATAAAAAAAATGAGATTTAACTAAATCTGTCCCTAAAGCGGAAAGGGCCAGATATATTTTCGAGGTCTCTAAGGCTAGATTGCTGATTCTTGCCATACCATATTTTTAGGTCAAATTCCACAAGGAAATTTAAAAATAAATCAGTGACGTCAGTTAAAAACAAACTCGTTATATATGTGTTTTTCGCATAAACTACATGATAAATTATTAAATAACATTCTGATGTGAAAAAAACTAGCCTTTGTTCACTTTTCCTCGCAGAAAAGTTTCAAAGTTTAGGCTTTTGCAAAATAACTTCATATAAAATGGGTTGTCCTTTTGAAGAACAATTTTATGAGGTTTTCGATCTTATTTCCTTTTGTTGTTATAATGTGGGTTCCAACCTTGCCACAACGTCCTTGAAAGAAAGATAATCCATATTTGTTTAACAATTTCAGCCATAATTCACCGAATGGGTTGTTGTCGAGTTTCATCGCTCTCCTCAGTACTTAGTAGGATAGGTAGGTGGTAGCTATATAGATACCATAGGGCCTAGTCTCTTAGGTTTGAATTAGACTGCCGTCACAAGCTTAGGATTTTGCTTAGGGTTAGGATTTTTTTTTAAATATTCAGGATAGGATTTACTTATTTTTGTATTAGGAGTTGCGCTCGAAACCCGACAATGACCCAATTTGGTGATCACAAAAACGCCACCTTTCTGTAATATGACCAGTTTGTGGTATGTGGTTTGTGCACGGCCACATTAAGTGGGTTGATAATTCAGTCCCTGGTGATTCTTGGGGATTTATGCAAAATTATAATTTGTGGTAGTTCTGGAACTACGGGATTACTGTAAACATAATCAAATGGACCAGTGGTTCAGGCGACAAAAACATTTATCGCCATTCATTCCCAACCTGTTTAACACAGTCCTGGAATTTGAATTTATGACCCCCCTCCCCCCTTTGCAATCTTTCTGCCCCATCTCCGGAACGACAAACTTGCAAGAGCTGACACACCGTGTTTGGATAATTTTGAATCTATTTGCATATCCCCAAGATCGTGGATGAATACAAAATCCACGATGAAAAGTGAACAAAAGCTATTTTATTTCACATCAGATTAGTATTTACTAATTTACCATGCAGTTTTTGCTGAGAAATTACATCAATACAGAATTCTAAAACTACTATGAACAAATGCTTTTTTAGAAAATGACGTCAGTGCGTGTCATCATGCTGCTATCTTGAATTTTATTTACATCGTGGTAAGTTTCAGCTTACTAGCTAATGTGTTAAAAAATAATTACGGGTAGGGGGTGAAAATGAATCAACAGGCCTGGGCATGTTCCAAAAAGCCAAGACCAGATAGTGTTAATGTCCTATCTTGCAGATCATCGTTACTACGTAATGCTCGGATGCGGATCTTTTTAGTTTCAGGCGTCAAATCCGACGTTCAATATTCAGTCGTCCAAAAAATATTTACCGCGGAGATGATCTAATACCTTTTCGTCGTACTACCGTTAACACCAAGCCCAAGTGTGTACAAAATACACATTTTAAATAGCCTAGAAAGCAATTTCCAAGTTGAATTATGGTGTATATCTCGGTCACATGTATCCAATAAAAAAAATCGTCACATCTGTTTGGTAACTTTTGCATAACAACAACAACAATACCCGTAAACGATATAGTGGCCAATAATAATAATCATCATAACAACAACAACAATACCCGTAAACGATATAGTGCCCAATAATAATAATCATCATCATAATCATGTTAACAACAACAACAACAATACCCGTAAACCATATAGTGTCCAATAATAATAATCATCATAACAACAACAACAATACCCGTCAACGATATAGTGCCCAATAATAATAATCATCATCATAATCATGTTAACAACAACAACAGCAACAATACCCGTAAACCATGTAGTGTCCAATAATAATAATCATCATAATCATCATAACAACACCCGTCAACGATATAGTGGCCAATAATAATAATCATCATAATCATGTTAACAACAACAACAGCAACAATACCCGTAAACCATATAGTGTCCAATAATAATAATCATCATAACAACAACACTTGTCAACGATATAGTGGCCAATAATAATAATCATCATAATCATGTTAACAACAACAGCAACAATACCCGTCAACGATATAGTAGCCAATAATAATAATCATCATAACAATACCCATGAACGAGGATGATGAGACCTACCAACCAACCAACCAATCGATGATATCGGAGAATGGCATCTAACAAACCATTACCAGGTAAAGCCAAGGGCATTTTTACAATGATGGCTTATTATTAAATCGAGCATTTCACGGTACCGTTTGCAACGTGTCTGCCTGTCCCAATACCCTGACTTGATGAGCTACTCTCGTTTGAATATTCTTGGTTTACTTTCTTACTCTTTTCTTCGCTGGATATTAGTTTCTTCAGTGGCTTCTTTCTTGTTTTTCATTTGGTGTCCCCGTTTTCTGTTGATATTTCAAAATCTGGTCTGCCCTTGCTGCTTCATTTTTTGGAGCGGATATGCCCCAAATGCCATTAACAAACTTTCTATCCTGTCTTCGGAACGACAAAAAAGGAGGGACCGCCGTAAATTTGTAGCTCACCATATTGGAGGTAATTTTGAGCCTATTTGCATGATACCCCGAGCACAGCATCATAAGACAATTCAAAATGGCGGCCAGGTTGAGTACCAGAACAGTGATCTTTTCGTCATTTATCTTAAACATTTCTGTTTTCTGGGTGGAAAATCGGGCAAAACTATTTCACTTCAATTTAGACTATTACTTTCGAATGTATCATGCATATTTTCCGGAGAATTGACATAAATAAAATTAAGCGAAAAATCGACCAAAAATATACTTGAAAAATGCGTCACTGTGACGTCATCACCATGTTTACATTTTCGTTTAGAGCTTGACCCAAGGGTATATTATGAGTTTCGGCACCCCTAGCTCAGATGATAAGAATAATATTTGGGAGAAGAAAATGCCCGCCAGTCCTGGACAGGGCCAAAGAAACACCCAGGCAAGATGAGGTTAAGCTACATCAGTGGTCTCGTTGGTTCAGTGTCGTCTGATGGAACCCAGTGACTGGTGGACGGCGAATTGTTAACAACTACATTCTAAACATATAGAAGTGAGAATTTCGTATAATAAAAAAATAAGACGTTCAGTCAAAACCCAATTATTTCTTTCAATTAAGTTGATAATTCAATAATTATTTCTGGTCAAATGAATCTTGACACTTTCTTTTTGGTGACATCTTCTCGAACAACCGGTAAATTGTGAAAAACTCTTTCTAGTGATCTTTTATTGTATTAGGTTTTTAAATAATTACCTGTATATATTTATGAAAATTTGGAATTATTTGGTCTATTCATTGTATTTTTCTTTTCATTTAATATTTTCTGATGTGTTCATTAGCTATATATTTCAGTTTTGTTCTCGTCCAATACTGACCGTACGAAAAAGATGAATTGTGTTCAAACTTCAGCTGATGGTCGAACCCTGCCAACTACGCAGTAATAGTGCAACCAAAATTACATGCTGAATAACCAACCGGTATCCTCGGACAACGATGAACTATCAACTAACCAGCGCCAGGACTATTCTGTGAATTGTGGACCAACCAACCGTTAATGTGGAAGGAAGGGAACTATCAACTACGAAGTGCCAAGGTCTGTGCTGAAGTGTATGAACCAGCCAACCGGTAAAATCCGATGATGGGGCCAACCAAACAATCGGAAGAGAATGGCATCTGGTAACCAACCTTTACCAGGTATATAGTAATGTAATGTAATGCTTTATTTAACTTTATGAGGATTGTGCACAGCCACAAGGCCACTCTCCTCATATAGTAACGGGCTTTTCACAATGGTAGCGTATTGTTAATCTTCACATATACGTACCCGAAAGCGCTATTTGTGATATTCCAACATCTTGGGGTTTTCCAACAAACTGTCATTGTGTCAATCTTGTATGTCCATTGTGATAACAGTAAATAACGATATTCCTAACTGTTACAAAAAAAAGTTTGACCATAATGTTTTTGTATATTACAGAACTGACGATCAACCAACCACAACATAGGACAATGACGCGGTCTACCAGCTACGCTTGCAGTGGCGCGACTCTTGCTGAAAATGAGTTGTGGACCGGCCGACCAACCACCCACCCTGTAGGACCAATGAGGTCGATCTACCAGTCCATAACGAACCCTTAACATGAATTAGAACAAAATGAATTACGATGAAATGTGATCCGATCAACTTAGGTGACATGGAAACAGGGACGTTGCATAGCGGTTTTCTGCTCAGAATTTATACCTTCAACCTCGAGCTTATGTCGCCAACCTTGATACAGGCTGGGGTTTCCATCTTTCAGGCGTCTGCTGGCATTGTATTTGACACGTTCTGTACAGATTTATGTTCACACGCAAAGATGTCGGTCGTTTTTTCCATGTGATTATGGACTCGTTAATTGTTATCATAGGATTATCATCCAGGAAGGGAATGATGTAATTCGTTACCAGAATATTTGGACATTGTTAATTTTAGGATCAAGGAAATGCAGTGTGAAATAATACACCTTGCAGCCCAATACAACGTGTTACATGAGATATCAGCCATGTTATGATATATCACCAACGTTTGGACCTCTCCAATGAACATTGGACACATGAACATGTGTGCTACATTGCTAATTTTAGGATCAAGGAAATGCAGTGTGAAATAATACACCTTGCAGCCCAACACAACCTGTTACATGAGATATCAGCCATGTTATGATATATCACCAACATTTGGACCTCTCCAATGAACATTTGATACATATTTGTCACACTGTTAATTTTAGGAACAAATAAATGCATTGTAAAAAATATACCTTGCAGCTCAATACAACGTGTTACAGAAGATATCAGCCATATGGGTCGTTGTATATTTATTGATGTCGATTGCTGACTTGAAGAACAGTGCTTGAGGGAATAGGCACATAGGGATGGAGTTTAGGGTTATGGCTATGTATAGCGGAAGGATTAGTTTTTAGCATTAGTTTCAATCATGTCAGCTGACGGGTAAGGATGGTGGTAGATGTTAGGCTTTATGTAAGGATATGGATTGGATTAGCTCAGGGATTGGCTTAGGGATTAGCTTAGGGATTGACTTAGGGCTTAGCTTAGGGATCAGCACTTGGGATTCAGTGTCAACAATTTACCTCCATGCCTGTCAACGACTCCATGGCAATATCAGTATCACTTTGTAACATTGACCTGCAAAAGTGTGACGTATGAATCTACTGTACTTGTAGATTGAAATATCACTAATAAATTGAAATAATAAATGTAATACATGTACATTGTCAATCGGATTAGTTTTATCACTAATTCCAATCTGATTTGAGAGCATTGGAATTGGGAACAAGATTCAATCTATTACATTGGATTTCAAATTAGTTGAGACAATATTGTACCAATTACCGCTCGTCTTTGTATGCTCAAATCATTGGGCTGATGACATGGACTGTCCCAGGTGGCACGGTGAACGGTGACTTGGCGAAGGTTCAAAGGGAAATGTTTTATTTCTGTTTTTTAATGCAGAGTTAAGCAGGTGGGAAAATGTTTTAAACCAGAACTTCTCCCAAGATACTAACTTGTGATTGTATTGTATTATTGTATTGTATTATGGTATTATCAACATTATTATTTTATGACCATTAAACTATTGTAATTATTAAAAAAACTTTTCTTATGGCATGGCCAATCCCAGGTGGTGCGCCGAGATGGCCGGTCGTCAAGGGGGCTCAGTACTGAAACAGTACATATATTTGTACTGTACAAACCCTAACATGTCCATGGTTTCCCATATATAACATTAATCAAATAAAATATAAACCCCATAAGTTTACAGCCATGCTTTCCCGGAGTTCTTTCAATCGAAATGTTTTATTTCTGGTTTTAATGCAGGGTAAACAAATGTTTCAATACACAGCACTTGTCAACAATATTATTTCAATTCTAAAACCATTGTGTATATTTGCTCCAAAAAAATACTCGACAAATCCACGGTTCCAAATAAATAACATAAAATCAACAAAAAATTGTAATTGTTCACCCATGCTTTCCCACGGCATATTTCAGTGGGACAGCACTATAAAATGGCAGCATTAGATCTGCTCTGTTACAAGTAGGTACCTCTGCCCCTCCCCCTCCCCTCCCTTCCCTTCCCCGTCGTGATATAGCTGAAAAAATGTTGAAAGCCACGTTAAACCCTATTCACTCACTCACTCACCCATGCTTTCCCAGAGTTTTCCCTTTCAAAGGAAATGTTTTGTTTCTGGTTTTTAATGCAGGGTTAAGTAGACGGGGAATAGGTTTTAATATGCAGAACTTGCCAATGAAGTTAATGGATTATTACACTGTGTTATGGCATTATCAAAATTATTATTGTATAACCATTGTATAGCTACTGTAATTGTATATTGCATAATTAGTATAATTATCAAACTTTTAGGTCATGGCCAGTAATACTTTCTCGTGACTGGTTCAATTATAAAACCGTACGTGTATTACATGTATGTATTTGTAATCCTAAAAAGTTTACAAATCCATGGTTCCCCATAGATAACATAAAATCAAATAAAATATAAATCCCATAATTGTGCACCCATGCTTTCCCATAGCTTTTGTTTCTGTTTTTTTTTTGTTGCTCAAAGTGAAATGGTTAAATGCACAGAAGTTACGATATTAACTTATGATTACATTATTGTATTATTGTATTATTGTATCTTCAGCGTTATTTTTGTATGACTAATAAAATTATTGTTATTATTATTAATCGTTTACTTTTATATGATGGATATCAGTTCAAAGTTTGTTCTTGCCCGAGTTCCTGGTCTCTACCCCACGCATCAAGAAGCTCTGGATACCTTCACTGAGCATAGCAATCTGCTTCTTTCGGAAACCTATTGTCAAATTCCGTTGCTTCCAAAGCTAAAGAAATTGTTTATCACTGGGTGCAAATAAATAGCATAATGTAACCCTGCTATTTATGAAAGAGCCCGTTTTGTCACCTCTTGGAAAATCTACAGGTAACAGTTATCATATATCTCGTTTTTCCTAATATCTGTTACCCTGCAAACAGTGGATAATAAGCTTCGTACTGCCGCTGGTATATTTAGGGGACCAGGTCCGGAGGACCTAGGTCCCCTATTGAAATCGTTCGGATTCTTCTTATTATTATTATTCCACATGATTTTGCACCACAGATATCTCAAGAACGATGTGGTGGATTAAGACCAAACTTACAGGATATGTTCTGGGGGATAAGATCTAATGCATATACTAAGTTGATTCTGATTGGTCAGATGCCTTGGCGGCCATGATGGATTAGGCTTAAAACATTCAACGATCTTCTCCTCTGAAACCGCTGCTCCGATCATTGTGAAACTTGGTACACATGATCAATGGACAGAGTTCTCCCATATTATGACTTATAAAGTTCGTCCGTTAAAAAAGATGGCCGTCATCGACCAATCAAAATGGTCGAATTTTCAAGTAACGGAATTTGACCGGAAAAGTTATGAAATATGTTATAGGACATGGCGATCACGAATATGCAAATTTGCTCCTAGGTCACGTGGTTTGGCCGCGATCTTGAATTCTGTGAAAAACTTTGCCAATTTTGCAACGGCTTATTCTCTTGAACCCTGATAGATACGGATTTCTAGGTCACTGCGATATATTGGGAAGGCCATGGTCTGTTGCACTGAAAGCAAATATTTTCGATTGGTTGAATGGTTTGGCGGCCATATTGGATTTAGCGCCAAACCTTCAACGATCTTCTCTATCTTACATAGACCCCTAATATGGAGAGTTCAAATGTAAAAAAGAAACTTTTTTATTTAAATTAGACCTACATGTAGACGTTTTAAATAATATGAAATAGAAAAGCCTACAAGTGAGCAAAGAAATATTCTTGTTTCTGTTTCTGGCTTTATCTATTGTAGATTTCTTATCAGGTTTAGATTGAATTTTTATGGTAGATCGATGGTTACATCAACACATATTGTGATGAAAAATAATTTGTAAATATTGGCAAGGCTTGGACCGGTACGCCTAGAAAGGTGGAAGGATACTTGACCTCAGGATCATGATGATCTATGTATTCAATCTATATTTAGTGACCATTTACCAACATTTGCACTGAATGCATGATACAATTTCTATTCAATTATTTTTATTGCTTGACTCTAGTCTAGGCCTACCATTACATAAAGGTTGGTAGAATAACATGAATAAACAAATTGTTGTGGATGAATATCCTTGCTCCAACTCCAGGCAGGAAATAAGTGGTTACAGAAGCACATCAACTAGAAGTGTGTATAATCTTAGATTAACCTATAGCTACATGTAGAATGCATTGGGCATGCCTTCATACTTGAACACATGATGCTGCACAGTAAAATTGTATCTGTCGTGTTCATGTAGTAAAAAAAAACGAGTGATGCATCACAGGAGGTGAGCATGGAATTCAAATACTCAGCCTATAAAACGTACACAATTAGTCTCACCCATTATCCCCCAGTGTGTGTTGACACTGCATCTCCTGATCTTTCTGGGTATAGACTACAATAGTCTTGTGGTGTAGGTGGTTTGGTGATTGCCTGCGACATTCAGCTATTGTTACACACTTCTAGTTTATTTGCTTATGGGGTTAACTTGAATTAATGTTATCTCTCACAGAATACCACCAATTTGTCTTCAGATCTGCATAAACATGACTTTGTTGAGTGTCATAACATATCCATAACCGGTCACATTACCACCTCAAATTTCTCGGGAACTAGTGAATATATTACTATGTCCAATCCTTATTTCCAGCCCTGATAATTGCTAACTGTGCATTATATGAATGCTTCATATTTATTTCGCATCTACTTGAAGATATAAATTTTGAAAATTGAGATTTGGTGCAGCATACTATAGTATTATGAACCATTAATTTCATGCCATAACAGTCGATGGCTGGGTATCAAAGATTGGGCAATTGCTTGTCACATGTCTCTCATGCCCAATACAGAGGGTGTGTGGGGTGGGGAGTGTGGTGACATGGTTAAAGTGGTAGAAATTAAGCAAAATACAGTCAATTTTCAACATGGTGGTCATATGCTTACACCGACATATCGGTATTATAGAATCAATTATTGCCAATTCATGTTTGTTGCATTGATTGTGGAAATCCTTTGTGTACCCTCTAGAATAGAGTATTGAGTGAGATTTGAAAGTTTGAAGTACCAGTTCCTACTGCTTATTGTTTCGAGCTTTAAGCACTAAATCTATGGAAACCCAACCTAATTTTATTGGAATCTGCCTTTTGCACATTATTAAGATTACAAAGAAAAATATGTCCATATTATGACCAGTGATTTCAGCTAATGTAGTGGTTTTCATAATTCACTTGTCCTATCTTTTAACTCTGGAGAAATTTTTAACTTATATAGTTGGCATATTATCCAGGGAATCATACACATCGGTTTTTGCCACCGGTATTCGGTGGCAAAAATTCCTAGGAAAATCAATTCGGACTGTAAAAAACTGAATTGTATGCGTTTAACACAGTAAATATTCAATTTCTCGGCTATAAACTCAATTCCGGAGAATGCTAAAATCCTTAATTCGACCAACAACTCCGTTTAAAATTTTTTTACACGTACGAGCGTCATTTATTCAGAAAAGTTCGTTAAAACGAGTGAAAACGCACCTTGTTTACAAGATCGTTTACAGGAACACATTCTCCACGTTCGGAGAAAAATTGTATCGTATCGTACGTTTGAGATAAAAACATTGAAGGGTAACAACTCGTGTTTCCATTTACACACAAACATTTGTGTCACGTTGTAGAAATGCATCAATGTTATTGGGTAAAATGGTCATGTGTTTTTACCCCTCGGCCAAAATTTGGCCGAAGGGTATTGTCGTCATGTACGTCTGTCCGTCCGTCCGTTACACCTTTCTCGTTACCAAGATATCTTCAGAATGACTTACCCTAGGCACACCAAATTTGCAGTGCACATCCGTATACGCGTGACGCAGAACCCTATTGAATCTGAACCTGATTGGTTGGAAACTTTGGCGGCCATCTTTAATTTATGCGAAACCATCACAGCTTTCTCGTTACCAAGATATCTTTAGAATGACTTACCCTAGGCATACCAAAGTTGCACTGCACATCCATATGCTCATGACTCAGAACCCTATTGAATCTGGACCTGATTGGTTGGAAACTTTGGCGGCCATATTTAATTTATGCGAAATCATTAATCTTGTGTATCTTCGGTACCATTTCACTGTTCTGTGTGTGAACTTGGTATAGATCATCGATGCATCAAGAAACTTCAAAGGAATGACCATCTTTAATTTATGCAAAATCTTTAATGATATATATCTTTGATACCATTCAAGTGTTCTATACGAAACTTGGTATACAGCATATCGATGTATCAAAAGACCTGCAATGTATAACCACATCAGGTCCTCTGAGTGGCAGGAAGGATGGGCGGCCATCTTTAATTTATGCGAAATCATTAATGATCTCTATCTCTGATACCGTTCGAGTGCTTGATGTAAAATTTGGCATATATCATCGATGCATCAATAGACTTACGATAAATGGCAGTTCTGGTGTTTCTGATTGGGCGGAAACCTTGGTGGTCATCTTTAATTTATGCAAAATCTTTGATGATGTATATCTTTGATACCATTTCAGTGTTCTATATGAAACTTGATATACAGCATCCATGTATCAAGACACTTGCAATGAATAGCCACATCAGTTTCTCTGAGTGGTGGGAAGGATGGGCGGCCACCTTTAATTTATGCGAAATCATTAATGATATCTATCTCTGATAATTTTCAAATGCTCTATGACCGACTTCTCTGATTGGACATAAACCTTAGAGGTCATTTCTAATGGCAAATTTTTTCATAATCTGTATATTTGTCATTTGACTGCTTGGTGTTTCTGAAGTCTTGAATACATTATGAATGGCTGGCGCCCAGAGCTTGAGTATGCATGCGCCCATAGAATCACAATGGCGGTTTGGCTTCGCTCACCGAAACCACGCGTCGGGTAAACAACAGGATTTTTAACGAATGTTCAATAAATTTTCAGTATTCTTTATCCTAAGTAATCAGGAATACATATCGTGACACCTATCATGCCTATCAGATTTTAGACGAGTTATTTAGTCGAAATGAAGCAAAACAAACCATTCATTGGTAGTAATCTGATAGTGATAAAATTTCTTATGTGAGTGTTACGGTACAATATTTCTAAACCTGTAAAATGCCAAATATGTTCCGAATGTATGTTCAGGGTTTCAAATTAATGTATCGTGCATCAAATACCGTTCATTATTTCATTTTATTTGTCAATTCCAACGACTTGACAGTCACCGGGGCATTCTTGAACCCATTTTGAAAGGTTCAACACTGCTTGACAGCCTGGCACTCGGACATCGACAGCACTATAGTAGGGTTAGAGACAGTCCGGAAGGAGTAAAACACGTTCTTAAAATGTCAAGTTCTATCTTGGATATATTTTCCTGAAATGAATTTAGTAAATTGTCAAGCACATTGAATAATTTTGCACAATTCCACTTAAGAAAAACCAATCCATTCATATAACATGAAATCTCTATGGATATGGAAATATTTAAATTGACAATATTTTCATAACTGAAACAATGCTAGTAATTGGGGTGCAGTTGTCGGTAGGAGATGGGAATTAAGCCATCTCTCATACACTGCACCCCTAGGAGACTGACTTTGTGGTGATGGAATATTCTATTCTTGTTCAAATAAATTAAGACAGTTCAATGATTATGTCCAATTCGATGTTATATTACTTTATTCTAAGCTTTAAACTCTTTCTCAGAACCATTACATATGGCGGCGGCAAAAACACAAATAAACTCAATAGCAAACATGAGGCCGGTGGCAAAAACTGATAAAAACTCAATTGAGGTAAAAAAAATACTGAAATTTCAGTATCCGGTGGCTAAATTTTGGACTTCTATGAATCCCTGTTATCATGTAATATTTCCAGAATTATACATTATTTCAAGCATAATGACACTTTCTTTCAATACTGGGACTGAATAATATAGCACATCTTGACAAATATTATGTCATTATAAGCAGTTCAAAATATAGCTGATTAATTGAAATCACTGGTCTTTTGTTTTCTAAATAATGCGCAAAAGTCAGATTAGGTTTATAACATCATTCCCCCAGAAGTAGATAATAATTTTTATCTTGGCTAACATAAATTAAGCTGCTTAGAGATTTCGTACAAACAATTAAGAGTAGGCCAATATCGAGATTAAACAACTGACAAATTAACCAATCATGCAGAAAAAATATCACGATTCACTGAATGCAAACAGTGCAGTATTGAACTGACATACATGTACATGTAAAGCCACAAATGTTCCATCTGTCAGAACTCATTCTGTGCATAAATTTGCAGCATTCATCTTTGGAGTATTGTAGATATAAGCCAGAACAGACCAGTCATGTTTGTTTATAGCACTGCTGATGATTAAATACAACCGTCTCACATAAAAAAAAGATTTATCAAATTAAGATTTCCCACAACACAAAATGACAAATGATTCTAACAATTTTATATAAAATACACTAAAATGTTGTTTTTAAGAAAAGTAATGAAATTTACTTTGTTTTGAGCTATTTCGTTAAATATTTTTGTCAATCTAAAGTTATTTTCAAAATAATCTTCTGTGCAAAAATGTTTGTGTGAAGTAATAGGATTATTTTCCTAACTCGTACACTATACAAGAATATTTTTTTACCCGACTCATGAACAATTATACAGAAACGAGAAAGCATGGAATCAACTTATTGTAACAATATATATCTTATAAGATTATTTTATCAAGTTTTGGCTCTAGCAAATAAGGCTGAAGAATGTCATTATTGTCAAAGATGGAGAGGAATATATTGTACATGTGTGGGAAAGGAATATCTCCGGTTCAGTGAGTTAGTCCGTGAGCTACTGTGGCTCGCCTTGCATCCCCCCCACTACAGACCGAAACTATGTTTTTTATGTGCTTTAGGACATGTGAAATAAGAAACAATTTGTTAACAGTTGATAAACTAGGACTCACTATCCTTTTAATCAGTTCAAAATTAATCCTGTGTTAATAAATACAATTTTTGTGATAATAGTGGGTAGGGTTACAAGAATAGTCTTATCTTCCATAATTATTATCCAATTGTTATAATGTTGGCCACATATTATTCAGCATTGATTGCTGCATCAAATATTTGCAAGATAATATCACTATTTGTTGGGTATGACATCACAAAGGGACCATACATACAACAGTAAGAGTAGTAGCGAAAGCTGGCGTTTTGTGTTGGTGAGGGTGTGCTTGAGCGATTGAGGGACCATTCTTAGTTTGAATGTGTCGGCTAAGGTGTCAAAGTAAAATACTGATTCTGTCCATATTTGGCATATGTCACCAGTCAAATTGGCCCGCTCAGATTTGATAAAGAGAAGCTGATCCTTACAACAAAATGACCAGAAGTGATCTACCAAAATAGGTCAAATTTCAAAATAGCAAATTTTGAGCAGACAAATACCTAGATATATGCTACATGATATGGCGAAGGGAAATATGCAAAAATTAAGTTTCTAGGTCACGTGGTTTTGCCACCATCTTGAATTTTGTCAAAAACTGAACGCTGGTTTGAAGAGCGAACCGTTAGAGATAGAGGCTTCTAATTTGTTGCATTTTATTCTCCTGCAGCAGCTCTTTCACAGTTATAATTTTTGGTGAGTGAATGCCATTGGGGGAAATGATGTATTGCATACCAAAAATTAAATCACGGTCAAAGGTCAGTGTGCCTGAAAAATCAGGAAATTATTAAAAATAACATTTTTAGCTCGCCGTATACGAAGTAGGCGAGGTATTGGGAGAGAGAGGGGGAAAGTGGCGGTGTTGGTGTTGGTGTTGGTGTGCGGTTAGACTTTTATGTTTCGGCTGGACTTGGAAAGTTTTCTGGGTTGATCTTTGTTGTTTAGGCTGGACTAGGCTGATAATTTTGCCTTCTTATTAGGCATGAGATGCAGTGTACATTGTATGTACAGTCATACATACCAAATCACATACAGTATACTCCTTTATAGTATTTACTAATAGTTTTTGACATTATTTTATTTCAGAAGTACAATATCAAAATAACTGGCGGGGGAATCCTGCAGTACCGAACCCCTGTTAGTTTGTAATTTCGTGTCGCCTTAAATGAAGGACGCCATTTCCTAAAATTTTGTTATCAAATTCTCGTCGACTCTGAAGCTTTTGTACAACCATATCTGTGTCCACACATTTAACTTACTATATTAATTAAAAGTGAGTTTGAATCAGTTTGTGAGGTCAGTCTTTACCCGTGCACATTACTATAGAGCATTACAGTATGATTGGACACAGTTGTCGTTGCATTCTTTTATTTGCATACAAATGTGAAGGTTTACCACAGTGCAAGTGTCCCATTGCATGCTGGAAATGATAGATTTAGTCCTACTATTGCACTGTTATTAGCTTTGTTTGTTCACATATCATCACACAAAGTTACACCAAGAATGTGCTCAAAATTGCACACCTATTGTTCCTAACTATACCTGAACATGTATTCATCAGATCTATGCAATGGGATGTGTAGGCTTACTTTTGGAAAAAATGTAATCGTTATTGGTAGTTATATAATATAGTTCCTCCTTCAATCCAACCTCAATATCACTAAATATAGAAATCATATTTCTTAATAAATTTATTATTTTAAATGATGTGCATTGCCAATGAGGTGCAACCTTAACTGATGTGCTATCCTTAAAGGCTCGATCTTTTTGCGAAGCTGCATATATCTCATATATATGATACTAACCTATTAGGTAGGAGATGCAGTGTACATTGTAGGTTTATACTTGGTGTAAGAACGCACAAGACAGAGCCTACAATAGCCTGTCTGAGCTCAACAATGCGTCTAGACGTGACCCTTTTCAGCTGCACAAAAGCCTCAACAAAAGCCTCAACAAAAGCCTCAACAATGCGTTCTTACACCAAGTATCGACCTGTTACATATACACAAACACGTCAAATCAACTACAATATATTCCTTTATAGTAATTACTAATAGTTTAATGACATTATTTCATTTCAGAAGTACAATATTAAATATTAACCCCTGGTGGTTTGGAATTTTGTGTCGCATTTAATGAAGAACACAATTTTCTTCAATTTTGGTATCGAATCCCATTCCTCATCATGATTTAACCTCAAGCTTTTGCACGAACCATATTTGTCCAGGCATTTGACACCCACATCTCAGACCAAATTTCAATTGTACATGTATTCATAATGACATGTATAAGCTTACTTTTGGAAAAAAGGTCATCTTTATTTCAAGTTTTATAATATAGTTCATGCTTCAATCCAACTTCAGCATCACTGACAAAGAAGTCAAATTTTTATTGCAATATGTATTGTCATTGCCAGTGATGTGCAACCTGAAGGGCTCGATCTTTATGTGAAGCTGCATGTTATTGAATACCCAAAGGGCGAGCTGCCGGGTTACACATAACCCTTGTTTTTGTCAGTAGATACATTAGCAAAACATATGTCACCTACTAAAATGTACGACAAAGTCAAAGGCCAAGGTCACTGTGACCCAAAAATCATGAAATTGTTAAAAATAATGATTTTTTTAGTTGAAAAATTATGGGGCGACATTTTATCATGTGTTCTGATTGGTACAGAGGTTCCCCTTGGGGTCTAATTGTGAAAGATACAATTTGTGTTCTGATTGAAAAATCCAATATGGCCACCAGGCAGCCATCTTGGATTTCCAGATGAAACATCGTGATTTCTCAGGAACTACTGCATGGATTTTTCTCAAATTTGGTACAGAGGTTGCCCTTGGGGTCTAGTTGTGCAAGATACCATTTGTGTTCTGATTGAAAAATCCAATATGGCCACCAGGCAGCCATTTTGTATTTCCCCATGAAACATTGGTATTGCGATTTCTCCGGAACTACAGCATGGATCTTTCTCAAATTTGGTACAGAAGTTCCTCTTAGTGTCAACTAGTTGTGCAAAATATCTTTTCTGCTCTGATTCAAAAATCCAATATGGCCACCAGATAGCCATCTTGGATTTCGCCATGAAACTTTATTATCGCAATCATGGATTTCTCAGGATCTACTGCATTAGTTTTTCTAAAATTTGATACACAGGTTCAACTTGGGGTGAAGTTGAGCAAGATACCCTTTTTTGTCCTATTCGAAAATCCAATATAGCCGCATCTTGAATTTCCCATGAAATTTTATCATGAAATCTCAGGAAATAACTGCATGGATCATTTAGTGTTCAGGGGGGACAATACAAGTTAGAAATTCATCTATTGCAGTTCTTTAGTAAAAATTTCTCACATATACGTTCTCCAGTTACAGACAGATGAGCTACAGTGCCATGGCACTATTTTTCTTTTCTATCTCTGTCTGGTATAAAATTAAATCTATACAATTCAATTCAATTAACAAGAGATGAAGACTTATGAGAGTTCTATTTTTGCAGATGAAGATGACACTCGACAGTGTAATAGAAAAAGAAAAATTGGAAAACACAAAAAAAAAGTCAGTAAGATTTTTTGTATTAAAACTTGTTTACACTTTGCACATGGTATATCAAATTAGCAAGTTGTTCCAATATTTTTAGCTCACCATCACCAGATGATATAAGCTGTTCAAATCACTTTTCATCCGTGGTCTGTCGTTTGTAAACAATTTTTGTTCTGGCCATTTGTCAGAAATTACTGCATGGATCTTTTTCAAATTTGGTATACATCTTCCTGTTGAGTCTACATGTAGTTTCAAAAAACCAATATGGCAACTATGCGGCCATTTTGGATTTCCTCATGAAACTTCATTATAATTTCTCAGAAAGATCTTTCTCAAATTTGGAACCCAGTTTCCCCTTATGGTCCAGTTGTGCAACATCCCTCTTTGGCCCAATTAGATAATCCAAATTGCACTTCAAATTAATACGGTATTCCCAACTTGTCACTTTGCATTGCAAAATTCTGCAAATGAAACGGTAGGGCATATTCTATATAATATATTGACTAGAGAGAATATCCATACTTTCACCTTATATATTAAGGAGTTCAAATGATTTTGAATTAAAATCGATTTCTTCAAATTTTAAATTGATTTACTTTAGTCCATGCCATTGTAAGTAAACTGCCCCATCATTTCGTTTGCCGACGGGTCGGCTACACGAAGGAACGTCAGTCTTGTAAAACAACGTGACAACTTGAGAAATGTGGACTATGGAATCATGTTTCAATCAAAGGGAGATAATCAAGATCCACGGTACCTTAAAAGAGATATATCAAAGTAGCACAGAACAGAAGGTGAAATGCAAAGGTTTTTACATTCCTCTTTTCACATTTTATATACCGGTAGGTTGAATAATGATAGAAATACCAGTCTATCTACTTCACTTGGTTTGATTTGAATTATCTTGTTTGCTAGAATCTTTTTAAAAATTAGTACACCTAGCACAGCTGAATTGACATTTGCAAATCGTCATTGCTTATCTTCCGTTGTTTGTGATGTCACGTCAGACCAGTCGTTTGGAGACTGAATGTTACAAGTATTGACGCCTAGATCGTCTGACTACAAGATAGTCTGATGTGATATCACAATAGAACGGCAAACAAGGGCAAATAAGCAATGCGAATTCCATTTATGAGATCGGCCGAGCTTGAGATGCCAACTTTAAATCACTTTTCAAAAGCTATCACGAGATAAAATACTTCAAATAAAACCAAATAGAGTATTTGGGTTGATATTTCCATCATTAACTAGCCTGCAAAGAATATAAATAGGGAAATATGAAAACCTTTGGAGTTCAACTTTAAATCTTAAGTATATTTCATAGCTCATGTCAAAGTGATTAGTCCTGAATACAGAATGAAGACAAAGGATCCTTGGTACATTCACTTTCAGACTAACTTTGTTCATTTCACTTGTACTATAACAAACAACATCAACTACAGTTTCTAGGAATCTTGAAACTCATAAAACTTAGAAGATAATATCTTGATCTTTTTTTTGGTCAAATTCAAAATTTTGCAAACGAAATTACAAATCAATCGTTTATCGTCAGTAACAAAAGACAAAAAAGATACTCTTGTCATTGGCTTACAATTATCAGATGATCATGAGCACCAATATCCTTCAGGATCTCTCATTATTACTTTTAATGTCTTTGTACGATTTACATTAAATATGTAAATTATTATGAAATTCCCTATAAGTTGAGCAAATGTATGTCAAAGCAATTGAAACTTAACTTTCAACAAATGTATCAAAAAGCATATAAGAATTTATTATTGTTTAATATATTAAACAGTTAATTATATTTTTTTATGAAATATACTGACATATTTTTGCTTTAATATATACAGAACAATGAATCCGAGGCATTCGGGCAAAATTCACCAAATCAAAGTGAGTATACATTTTTTAACTTTAATGGAGTTTTATTAATTAAGTTCCATTTTTATTTGACATGCTTCACAGTATGAAAAAAGGTCATACTTATCACTCTAAAAGGGTGAAGACAGCATCAGTCAAAGATGGTGATAACTTTTTCTTACATCCCTTCAAAAGGGTAATGATAACATCATCCAAACATTACCTCCCTTGACAACAATATATGATGCTGAAAAAGTTAGTACAAATGAATAAATAAACTTCTGTAATGTATAAAAAAAACTTCAGTGAATTATTCCACTCAAGTTTGAGTTAAATATACCTGTTCACTCAAACTTGAGTTACTTTCCACTCAACTGTGGTTACCAATTAAATTCACTGCACTTAAGTAGAATGAATTTCCATTTTTATACTTAAGTGACTGTCACTGAAATTGAGTGCATTTAACTCAAGTTGAGTAAAAAGTAACTGAAGTTACTGAAAATATGAATCGACTTTTGAGTAAGATGAATTTCGAATTCTTTTTTTTAGAGAATAATGATATTAACTACATGGTTTTAGATGATGAACCACATTAAAGACTGCTAGGTTTGTTCATGTAACAAAAAGTTTATTTTCCTTTCTTCTGTTGTAGACTGAAAATATCGACCTTAGTCTTGCTGCAACTAACATGACTGATGTAACGGAAGAAAAAGAAATCGAAGAATAGTGGAAGAAGTACTGCAGGTATATGACACAAAATTAGGTTGAATTCAATTGATAAGTTGATGAAAAGATATTCTACAGCCTGTCTAATGATTTTTGTCATGGCTATTTTCTGTTATACCTATCAAAATTTAATCAAACATAGCTTAATGAATTAAATTCACTCAGCGGTAATAAATTTGATGATTCTCTCAAGTTACAGAAATAACAAAAATATAATGAATATTATATACATTATTTTGAACCATTTTATCAACTACAGCTTCCAATAAATTTGATGACCCCCAGATTTCATGGTTCAAAATTTCACTTCATGTGATTCAGGTTTTAATACGCCCGCCTAAAGGCGGACGTATTATGTGATGGCGGTTTCCATCCGTCTGTCCGTCCCCGTGTCCGGTCTATATCTGGGACAGTTTTCCATCTACAGTTCTAATTTTTGGTAAGTGGATACCATACGGGGAGACGATGTGTCGCATACCATAATGAAGGTCAAAGTCATAGGTCAAAGGTCACTGGCCTAAAAATTAGGAAATCACTGAAGTGTTCGTGTCCAGTCTATATCTGTGAAAGTTTTCTATCCACAGTTGCAATTTTTTATGAGTGCATACGCTAGGTAGAGACGATGTGTCGCATACCAAAATTGAGGTCGAGGTCAGAGGTCAAAGGTCACTATTGCCTAAAATCAGGAAATCATTTATCATTGACAGTTTTCTATCTACAGTTCTAATTTTTGGTAAGTGGATGCCCTAGGGTAGAACGATGTGTTGCATATGAAATGTAGGTCAAGGTCAGAGGTCAAAGGTCAGTGTGACGGAAAAATCAGGAAATCATTAAAAATTTCTAATTTTTTATGAGTGGATTCAAAAGGGGGAAAAGAGGTGTCGCATACCAAAATATAGGTCAAGGTCGAAGGTTAAAGGTCACTGACCCAAAAATCGGGAAATTATTAAAAATAGCTGTTTTTTGGTGTCAGTAAATGCATGAGGGGGATACACATCCTCGCAAGCTCCTTGTTTTTTCTGGTAATGCTAATAGTTCTGTGTCGTTTTGTACTTAACAGCCGTTCCATGTCCCCTGCCTGAGGGAAGAGCTCCCCAGAGAGCGTGGAGCGACGAGGAAGTGAATAACATTAGGACAAGATCAGATTATTTTTTATTCGACTTTTTAACTCCATGTAATCGCCATTATTGAATAAATGTATTGTTTTTACTAAACATTTGGTAATTGTTTTTATACGCCTGTTTTATGAAAGCGGATGTAGCATGGGATGGCAGTTACCATCTGGTCGTTCGTTTGCCCGTTTCTGGTCTGAGCTATAAATCTGAGTTTCTAATCCAAAGTCACCATTTCTTGTGTGTGGATACATTGAAAGAAGACTCGTTGCATACAAAATTAATGTATTTGTGTGGTTGCCTTGGTAACTAAATGCCATCAGTCATCTGGCAACACTCACTATCCGGACAGCCTATTAGGCGTTTTATGTCGTCATCTGATGTAGCGTCCGGTCATCAGTCAACATTTCTTGTGAACACTCTAGAAGCCAAACCGTTGTTTTGAGGAACTTGAAATTTGGTATACAGGTGGTGGCCAATGATAAGCCTATTGAATTTGGGTATGCAATGAATGTCATGGTTTCCTTGACGTCACAGAAAATGTCCATACATAAAATTGTGAATGCGGTAGAATCCAAACTGTTTCAGCTCGACTCCAAATTTGGCATAAAGGAATGTTTGGTAATCAACTACAAGCCTATTGAATTTTAGCACATTGCAATGATTTTTTGTGGTTTCCATGGCAACATCACGCAAAATGTCAATATGATGACATAATGCAATAAATGCCAAACTGTTGCAGGCAGAGACTTCAAATTTGGTATAAAGGATTGTTGCTTTTTGTTATCGTCTCTATCATTGTACTGCATGGGCCTGTTGTGAATGACGTCTAATAAACAATAAAACAAGAGCCCAAGGGACTTCAATATACGCCCGTGTATCTGGAATTACATTGGTCCAAATTTCAAGGTTGTTTGATAGCTTCAATTCCAATTTGTACCTAACCTACAATTTTGTGCTTCTGAGAATGTAACATATATAACATCTTATATTGAATGATAAACTAAAACGAGCTTAACTTTTGGTAACTAGTTGACCTTGAAGCAAGAGCCGAGAGCTCATATATCACACACTTAAATCGACAATATTCAAACACAAGAAAATAGTAGTTTTCCTGCAAATGGATTCCTTTCAGACGAGATAATTTTTCATGAAGGAAGAAGAAAGTGATGAAGTAAACCTTTGTTCTCAAGTTAATAAAGAGGCATGAAGTTCATAAGGATCCCCCTCCCTCTTAAATTACTAAATGTATGGCTGTTATTTCACAACAGTTGTAGCTGTTTCAAATATGAGACAGGATGAACGCCATATACATGTAGGGGAGAAAATATTCCAACCTAACACATATGGTGAGCTAAACTTCATTGTCCTCCGCCACGAAGTGGTGGGAGGACTTGGAAATGCTAGCTGTCCGTCCTTCCGTCCGTCCTTCGTACCGTCCCTCCATCCGTCCTTCCGTCCGTCTCACATCTTGTGAACGCGATATCTCGAGAACAATTCGACCAATCGACTTCAAACTTGAGAAGGTGCTTCACATCAGTTAGACGGCCATTGGTATTGATTTTCACTGAGGTACGTAATCCAAGATGGCCGCCATCGACCATATTGGATTCTGTCCGTCCCACATCTTGTGAACGCGTTATCTCAAGAACAATTTGACCGATTGACTTCAAACTTGAGAAAGTGCTTCACATCAGTTAGACGGCCTTTGGTATTGATTTTCACTGAAGTATGTAATCCAAGATGGCCGCCATCGACCATACTGGATTCTGTTCGTCCCACATCTTGTGAACGCGATATCTCAAGAATATTTCCACCAATCAACTTCAAGCTTGGGAATGTTCTTCACATCAGTCAGACGGCCATTGGTATTGATTTTCATTGATGTACGTAATCCAAGATGGCTGCCATTGACCATATTGGATTCCATGCGTCCCAGATCTTGTGAACACGATATCTCGAGAACAATTCAACTAATCGACTTCAAACTTGGGAAGGTTCTTCACATCAATTAGACGGCCATTGGTATTTATTTTCACTGAGGTACGTAATCCAAGATGGCTGCCATTGACCATATTGGATTCTGTCCATCCCACATCTTGTGAACGCGATATCTCGACAACAGTTTGACCAATCCACTTCAAACTTGAAAATGTGCTTCGCATCAGTGAAACGGCCATTGGTTTTGATTTTCACTGAGATACGTAATCCAAGATGGCTGCCATGGACCATATTGGATTCCCTCCGTTCCACATCTTGTTAACACGATATCTCAAAAACAAATCAACCAATCGACTTCAAACTAGGGAAGGTTTTTCACATCAGTTAGACGGCCATTGGTATTGGTTTTCACTGAGGTACATAATCCAAGATGGCTGCCATTGACCATATTGGATTCTGTCCATCCCACATCTTGTGAACGCGATATCTCGAGAACAGTTCGACCAATCGAGTTCAAACTTGAGAATGTGCTTCACATCAATTAGACGGCCATTGGTATTGATTTTCACTGAGGTACAAATCCAAGATGGCTGCCATTGACGATATTGGATTTCATCCGTCTCGGATCTTGTGAACGTGATATCTCGACAACAATTTGACCAATCAACTTCAAACTCGAGACAGTGCTTCACATCAGTTAGACAGCGATTGGTATTGATTTTCATTGAGGTAGTATGTAATCCAAGATGGCTGCCATTGACCATCTTGGATTTCACTCACCCATATTGTACCCATCTGTGTTGTGAACGCGATATCTTGATCTATTCCACTCACCGATTTACAAACCTCACCATCCACAAATACATATACAACTAAAGACTTACATTCCAGTGTTACACTACCCATTACTGCTTCCCAAACCTCCTCAAACTGTCTCAACAATTCCAAATGAACGTCTCTTTCCACATACACATATCAACTTTCCAAGTTATATTTAAGGAGATATTGAAAGCGTATATGCTGTATGCTCTCAAACAGGCTACTTGGCGGAGGACCTGCTAGCTACTCCGCTTGTTCAGTTTTGAAGGCCTGTGACCTTGACCTTGGAAAAATTGATCTCAAAATGTATCGCTCCTCTTTGACATGCAAGTGAGGTATACTCAAAGTTTGGTACCATTCCATACCTTGAAACTAGAGATATCGCATGGACAACGTGCAACGGGCTCGTGAAAACGTGTGCGACTGGAGAGGGAGCTTCAGAGAACCTACAAAACTTTATCAGCCAATTATTTGCAGCTACAGACCAGACGTGTGCTCGTTACGAGCCCTCGGCGCTTCAAAGTGGAGAAAAGACAGCAGGTATTTTCGCCAGAGGCCTCCAGCAAATTATTAAGGACGTTGACCGTGACCAGCGCCAGTCCATTTAAACATGTCAAAATGGTGGTAAAAAAGAGTATGCCTATCCTGCCCATGGATAGTTAGATAGATAGATTTATTTGCACACTTATGCCACGAGGGCTAAAGGCAATACAAACACAAACATACATGGCTATACATGTACAATGCTAAATTATAGGCCTTAAGGGCACGCTAATCAATATACATGTGTTCATTGCTCGTGAGAATATTTCACCACAAATACAACCAAGTCAGCTCCATGCGAAGGCCAGGAGCAAACTGGGATTAGACCAAGAGAAGTTGAAAGTTGAAGTAGGCCTAGGATATATAAACTGATTCTTTGGGGTAATAGTGAATGATACGAGAAAGTGCAGTAATACTCTACAGCAAGGTTTTTAAATTGATAAATCCAAATGATTGACAGTTTGATAAAGCAAGTTGTTTTCTAGAGTGCATATTTTGGTGAGGATCTGACTTAGTTTTAGATTGATTAATTTACAATTGTGTTGTAACTTGTATGGTAATATTGCACTTCCTAGCATTATTCCCCCTTAAAACAATAAAGGTCCAAACCATTTCAGACCTGGCTGTGTTACTGTACAAAATGCATTCAGCCACTGATCGAATGAATCAAATTTCTCTCTGTAAGCCACATTTGAGATGACCACGAAAAATGTTACAGGAACAAAGGGTCTAGGATGGTTGGCTTTTGTAACACTCCTCACAAAGAATGCAATGTTTGAAAAGTCTCAATATTTGCTGCATATCTCACAACATCCTGAAAGTTTTTATGATTCAGTATATTTTGGTAGTATGAGTAAAATTAAATGTATTCCAAAGGCATTTATCAAAGCATTTGCTGTATTTCTCTTTTCAATAATTATAATATTTCAAAATATATAACTGCTCATGCTGATTAATTCCAGATTGGACTGAGGATTATGTGGAAATAATTTGTCAGATACAGTACCTATCATTGTCAAAATTTGTTATACCTGGCTGGCAGGTTATTCAAACACATGATGAGTGTCTCCATGCATGGCATTCTTGTTGCAAATCAGTTATTTTCAACTGCATGAGAAACATTACCCCGGTACCATTATTCCACCTACACTTACATTATTTACTAACTTTGTTTTATTTGATGTAGATCTACTGACCCATATTTTGTTGGCGTTACCAATCAAGTTTCTATTATCAGAGTAAATATTGAACTGAGTAAGTATCTGATGATTTGCATGGTATGTTCATCTTATTTTACATTTTACTCTCAGTAAAGTGAAAACTTTAAATGCTACACATTCTATACAAGGCACCAATTCTGCACAACATTTTCAAATTACCTCTTAATCATTAATTTCCATCAGTCAGTAAGGAGCATAAGTGTAATGTAGCAACAAATCAATTTTGAGTTCATTGCAAATTCTGTGTATGTTTATACTTTCCACTCTGTTCTGATGAACCCAACTGACTTCCTATGAATTTCCTTTTACTTAAAGCTGACATCAAATTATTTAAATTTTGGATCTGAATAATAATATTTCTATTACATTACCAGCAAATTTGTCCATAATTTAAAATATCGGTGATGTAAATAGTTTCAGGCCAGTTTTAAGTAACATTATCTCCACTGTTTTATTTCTAGGTTACAATCCACTATCCAAGTGGAACAAAATCTCGAGTTGTGGAGTCAGAATCGGATCAGACCCTTCTAAGGCCATCATAAGGGATGATTCCAACAAGGCCCAGACAATCGTCAACACTTTAGTTAAAAGTTGCCCTGGTCATATCATCAAAAGCGCATGTAAAATTGTAGCAGAAGAGTCCCGTAAACTGTCCAAAAAATTGCTTTTGCATGACAGCTCTTATGAAGCCATTCACAGATTTTCATGGCATTGCTTGAAAAGGAGTTTTGTAAGGAAGCTCCATCAGTCCTATCCATGAATCTTAAAAATCACCAGTTTGAATTTTTATTTAAAGAATGTTTCAGAATATCGAACGAATATCAAAACGTGGTGTCTGCATGTCTCCACTCTCCCTGGATACCAAACTCAAGTCATGGGAAAGACATCTGAGTTCAAGGATTGTTGAGCTTCACCAGGTGTGGACAAATTGTCTCGAAAGTGGCATTGCAGTGAGCCCCATATGTTATGTGTGTTATGAGTGGCTGCTTCCATGTAAATATGTCTGCCATGTCTGTCAGAAAATTAATACATGTAGATCTCACTCGCCGAGTTCCATGGCAGTGGCGAGCTAGTATAAATGTAAATTTGTCTTTGGAATAGTTGCCAGCAGGCAGATCTCTGAGGTCATTGTTACCTTTCGTACAAATATCAAATTTGTGGTAATAAAATGATTCTTCTATATTTCATGAAATATAAGCCTTGGGGGGTTTCCAATAAACAAGTCAATGTGCTATTATCTTTCGATTCCAAACTATTTGCAGGTGGTGGCAGTCACAGATAGAATAGTCACTGATATCGCAGATGTGAGCATTCCACAATTCAGGGTTCTTCGAAATGAAGATTTCATCCCATCAGTTGAGAACCAGAAGAAGTTGAAAAAAGAACTAACATTTTTGGTGGCAACAGCTGTTGTCAGCAATATTCCGTGTCTGAAGAAGGTGTTCTTATCCATATATCCAGCAAGCTTTCCACACAAGTACAGCGATCAGACTGGACAGAAAACAGAGCAGGTGATAATGGGAATCTGATTAGATATTGATCTCCCATTTGCTAGAGTGTCTATACTTCACTGTACATTTCAAATTAGTGCTCATAAAGATTATACACTTGAATTGATTATGCATAGTTTCTTCATCCAGCACCATTTCACAGGAGCTTCCTAGGTTTTGTTTATTAATGCTGATGTACTCGCCAATGTCAAATGCAGATCTTGTAAATAAAATAGCTATTTATATTTGCTTTTGTAGTTCCCCCTCGGCTTATTCGATTGTAATGAAAAGAAAACCAAAGATGTCATTCAACTGATGAAGCATCTGTCTTCCTTATATGTACCAAGAGTTGGTGATAACGTGGTGGATTAAGTGCTCTTTGGAGGTATGCAATAGTTAAGCAAAGGCCATTTTTAGTTTTAACTATAAAAAGTGGACATAACAAAATTTCTTTGGATATTGATACCTGACCTAGTATTCCGTCTGATAATGTGTAATTTGCTATTACAACAACAATGCTCAGGTTGGTGATGTCTTAAAGCAAGAAAACACGTTTTATATGCCAATTATTCATTCAGTCCATTGTTGTAATGAAAATCAGCTAAGAAAAGACAAAAAAAGTACTAGAGCAAATGAGTGAGTGACACTTTCTGCTAACCTCCTTTTCTTGTTTATTTGATTAAAATTGCTTGGTGTGCTTGTATGCTTCATTTCAGTCAAGACTCATTTTCAGCTCATTTTGTTCATTTCAACGAGACGCCCTAACTGATGAAAGAGTGCAATGTGCCCAGCAGGCCGTCACAAATGGAAATACGCCGTACAAGAGGCTGAAGGGTTTCATATCCAAGATTGAAGACTTCCATAGGCTGATGAATTTTCTTGAGGTGAGCGCATCAACACCTAATTGATCTCATCCTAATTTTACAACTTGAGTATAAATATTATAGTTGATATTGTTGGTAGAAGTCTTATTACCCTGCTTACCACAGAGCCGCCTTTTTTACCCCTCTGTCACTTTTGTCACTGTCCAGTATTGGAGTCATATGTGTATCACTACATCTGTTCTTTGCTGCATTATCAGGTACAGCACAATATCTCAAATGAGATATATTATCCCAGTGTCTTTGAAATCATTAAATTCATTCAACTTTGATCTCGACAAAATCCCAGTGGACAAAATCCCACAAGAACAAAACACCCTAGGACAAAACATAGGACAAAACCCCAAAAATTGAAAAAGTTGGACAAAACCCCAATCTCACCCAAAAATAGCTATTTCAGAGAGGATTTTTACATTTTTAATATAAAAATTCATAAATATCTACACATTCTCCATGATCCTTGTCATTTTTTTGTGTATTTCAGCTATAAAGATTATAATGACTAGTGTACACTAAACAATTACTAAACGAGTGGTTCATTAATCTTCACTGTACTGTGGATCTGTTGTGACATTTTTATGATCAAAGTTAGGATTTATAGAAGATCTGCCAGTACTCTCCACTATTTATGATTATTTTGTTATTATTTATTGATGGCTGAGCAAAAACACTGTCACGCCCATTGGGAACCTTTGGCTGTATGTTTCACTGTGACTTTTGAAGGTTCCCTGATACAGCATATCACGTTAAACAGACCGGTTCTCGTGAAACCACCGAAGTTAAGCGACTTTGAGCCCAGTCAAGACTTTAATGGGTGACCTCGTGCTGTACTGCTGGGCTGATAAGTGTCCAGGGTAATAGGAACTGTTCAATCTCATGAATTGTGGAAATTAATACATTTAAATGTTTTGGAGACATTGGCATAATATATCCCATTTGATATATTGTGCTGGACCTGATTATCTCAAGAACCAATTAACATATGGTAAGCAGACTTAGTATACTTTATGTATATAGTTGGGAGTCAGAAGCCTATCGAATATGTTTTGTTCAGCCCTCAAGTTATGTTAATATTCTTTGCTCCTAAATTTAGGGCCTCAGCTTGTCACATCATAGAATTGTTGATGTTCAGGAGCAGAGGTGTTTAAATATGTAGCTTCACATTTATACCATAGGCACCTGGCAGAGGTACTCGAGCCGTTGCTAGTGAAACTAACAAAATAACTGCTGTTTGCCATCAATGAATGAACTAATTTGAATGGTGATTTTTTTTTCTCTATCTTTTTCAGGCAATCCACAGGAAAACGTACAGCACAACATCACTGAGTGACATTGGCACAGCATATTATTTCCGAAATAAACTAAACAAGCCTAACGTGATGTGAAGGGCAAAGTTAAGAATAGTTACAGAGCGTATAAGATACTCTTCTATACCATATTTGACGCCACTTGTTGTGGTCTCCTGCTTCTGAAATTCGGCTTAGACAATTGGGATGAAAGCTTCTGTATGCTGCCTGTCAACTTTCAGAAAATGTCGAAGGAGGAAAAACTGACATGGCTTGACGAGATCTGCTCCTCCATCGTAAACGAGTACATGTTTGAAGACAAAGAAGACATGCTCCATGGTGTGAGAGAGATCCTTCTGGATGACGGGCATGTGGAGAATTATTGGCTGTCTAGCACGGATGACAAATTTCACTCTCACTTCTGTGACAAGAAATATGCTAACTTGGGCAGTGTGAAAACCCATGAAAATACAGTTCACAGCTTTGTTCTGAAAAGAACGGAGAATACAGCAGCAAGTCAATGTCCTAAAGATGAGGTTTATGACCATTCAATTTTACTCTTCAAACTTACCAGCCTTCACAACAATTTGGACACTGCTGTCGATATGGGGGATGGAGAACGAGTAGTTCGCTCCACCAAATAT
>JAVTVY010006209.1:0-40668 GCA_036873755.1 Hanleya hanleyi | reverse complement strand
GATCCGTACAGGGTCCCCGACCTTGTACACCGCCTTCGGCGTTCGCTGCGATGGCCTGGGGTACAAGACACGCCGGACTTGGGCTTCATTGCGCTGGGTCACGGTAATGGGGGCTCTCTCTATACTCCGATGATAGGCTCGATTGTAACCACTCACAAGTTTCGGGAGAACATCGATGCACCGCCTTGTATTCTTATAGGTGAAATATTTATACATGCGGCCTTTGAATGTCCTGTTGAACCTTTCCACCACGGAAGCCTTGGTCTCGTTGTACGTATGGAAGAAAAACACCTTCTGGGCTTTCAGAAACTGTTGGAACGGTCTGCTGAGGAATTCCGTGCCTTCGTCGGTTTGCAAATACAAAGGTTTGCGCCCGGTCTTGAAGATGTCTTTGAACGCCGCTATGAGATTTGCCCCCGTTTTCGTCCGGATGGGTACCACCCACGCATACTTGGATAGGATATCGATGCACGTCAAGATATACCGATTCTCATCGTTGTGTTTTGGCAAAGGCGCTCATATCCACCAAATCCGCTTGCCACTGGGCATCTATTCCTCCCACGATGACCCGGTTCCGTAGAAAATGGCGACGGACAGATCGATGTAAGGTATAGGTGTCTTGTCTTCTTAACTAATCTCGGACTTGGGCACGTTGTACCCCCTGGGGTTTGGCCGCTCGATAGAGAGCCGACAATGCACTATAGGCTGCCGGACTGTCGGGACTGTAGTATAAGTTATCCAACACCTTCTCCCAGCGCTTCATGATGACAAAATGATGATGGACCCTGGCTCTATCGTTTATTTATAACGGGTATATCTTGGGCCGGAGTTTCTTTCTGATTTTCTTTGTGGACTTCCACAGTGGCCATGGTAAATGACCAGTCCAACTCGTCTGATGACCGCTTGATAAGCACTTCATCCACATCCACCACGGCATCTTCCAATGCAGACCATAGATCAGGGTGAAGGGTAAAATGCACTGTACCCCCATCTAGCCGAGCCAATTGAGCAAAGAAAGGGCCGCGTCGGATGTATACATCGTGACACAAGTGGATGAGGTCGCCGTCCAGTTCACCAGACAACACCCGTTTGAATTTGGTCCAGCCCTTCCGGGACAGACGAATGTGGGCCGGGCACGGTTGTGTAGGGTCCGCATCACAGATGTCTCCCACCTCCTCCATGATATCGACCTTATCCGCATACACGCGCAGGAAACCCTCGGGGGTCAAGCTGAAATACGCCAGTACTATATGCTCGTCATGGTCAGTACGTGAATGGTACCAGATTTCACTGTCTCTCGTATTTATAGGGAGAACCCCGTGAGATCAAAGGATCAGGTGGTCATGTCATTGGGCTGACTGAGTCTAGCCGGGTAATCAATGGCATCGTCGTCGGGTTCATGTAGTTGTTCATGGGGTTCAGCCATTGGCCCCGCGGCTTCATCACGGATTTTTTCTTCTTCTTCATCGTTCTGGCCCGTCATGTGTGTGGGTGGCTTCATGAGGTGACACTGTCATTCCAGCCTCTGCGCATTCTATACATATAGTATTTTCTCCATCCGCTTTTTTTTCATTAGGTTCATCTAGTGCGTGTTCGATAGCATGAGCCCATGCCAATTGGTGGGGTGATCGATCGTCGGGTATAAATAACTGGTCCACCAGAGGGCCTATTTTCTCCAAGGCTGACCCCGAGAGGGAGTTAGGGAGGAAACTTCGAGCCGGCTCTTGGTAGCGTCCCACCCCGTGGGTAGAGCGCAGTATGGTATACGTAGTTGGCCTTGTCCAGGTGGATCAGGTGTCCGTCTAACTCTCCGCTCAACACCCGTTTAAACTTAGTCCACCCATCACGCTGTAGTGTCACCGTATTCGATAAAGTCTCAGGGGACGCCCTCCAATCCCCGCCACTATCTTCCACCAGAGTCACATAATCTTCATAAACGTATAATCCCACCTGGTAAGGTGTAAGGGGGAGGATGGCTCGTAGGACGGATGACATGCTTTGTCCAAATGTCGAACGGTGAATGACACACACTCTGTCTGACCCTGGTATTTATAGTGTCAATACCACAGCGCCAGGGTGAATAGGGCACAGACTAGTATGAGGCCAACCAGCCGGTGCTGGTTGCGGCGTGAGCGCTCGTGGTCCATAGCCCGAGCATCAAGGATGGCTGTCATAGTCCAGTAGTGGTGAGTGATGGCACGCCTCTCCATCGAGTGCACTCTGTGGAGGACCGCTTCTGTGAACTCGTTCAGGATCTGGCGTCGTCCCTCGTTGTCGTCGCCATCTGCAAACATGGACCGGACCACTGCTCGGTAACCCGTGAATGAATTCACCACGGTGGCATACTGTAAAATGCGAGTCGCATGGGGCTGGGTCTCCGCCATGGCTCTGTAGAAATGAAGGTGTGGGATCCAGAGGGACGTGTTTTATAGACCAGATGTAGCTCTACGGGTATAGTCCGTGATACGTACTATTCTGATGGGTTAGTCCAAAAAAAGGGAGCAACAACAACAGCACAGATTACAGATCAATCCTTTTATTATGCGTGAACAACATAGAAATGCATGTACTGACCTGTCTGTGGGAGGTTTCCCACAATGGCGTTCACCTTCGCGTGTTTTCGTGTACGTCCGTGTCTTTTCGTTAAAGTCCGTGTATCTTCGGTAAAGTACGTAGGCATTGGGCAAGGAAGCTTTTTTCCCGAGACCGAATCACCGCCAGACATGACTGCATCACCGCGGATGAATACATTCTTGCACTCACTCACACCTCGCAACATTGTCTCATTGGACATTGGACCGTCTGACCTGGAGGTGACCCTTTGACCTTTTGACCCGCGTCCGCGCGCGCACTGCCGGGGATGACGCGCACTTCCGGAGAACTCGCGCGCGCGCTCGCGCTGCGGGGCGCTGGGGCGGGGCGGGAAAACACAAAACACACCGGCGATTGAACATACGGACGTCTAAGAGGAAACATTAGGAACTCTTCTATGTTTGGAGGTAGTTTTTAGTGAAAAACCCGGAAGTGACGTCATACAGGGTCCAGTTTTCGACACTGAGTGACCACATCCGACAAAATGGCCAGTTTTCGACACCGGATGTGCCGCCATCTTGAACATACGTGCCGCCATCTTGGATATGTCCCATAATGCACCGGGTCAAAATACTCGCTTCTGATTGGACGAGAGCTCTGGGACGGATTTGAAATACTCGCTTCTGATTGGACGAGACCTCCGTATTGCATCTGCGCATGCGCAGAATGATATTCCTACCGCACACCCAACCATCAGATGCCCCTTCACGAATGCTTCACTTAGATACCTCACTCGACCCCATTGGTGCATTAGGGGCTCCCCTACATCCCAACACGGCTATTTTCATACACTTGGGCCACCGCGCATGCGCAGAATGCCGATAGTTCAACCCCACACCCAGCCCATCAGATGCCCCTTCACATAAGCTTCACTTTGATACCTCACTCGACCCCATTGGTCCATTAGGGGCTGCCCTAGCTCCCAACACGGCTATTTCCATACCCTTGGGCCACCGCGCATGCGCAGAATGCCGATAGTTCAACCCCATATCCAGCCCATCAGATGCCCCTTCACGAATGCTTCACTTTGATTCCTCACTCGACCCCATTGGTCCATTACGGGCTCCCCTAGCTCCAACACGGCTATTTCCATACCCTTGGGCCACCACGCATGCGCAGAATGCCGATAGTTCAACCCCACACCCAGTCCATCAGATGCCCCTTCACGAATGCTTCACTTTGATACCTCATACGACTCCATTGGCCCATTAGGGACTCCCCTAGCTCCAAAACCGCTATTTCCATACCCTTGGGCCACCGCGCATGCGCAGAATGCCGATATTTCAACCCCACACCCAGCCCATCAGATGCCCCTTCACGAATGCTTCACATCGATACCTCACTCGACCCCACTGGACCAGTAGTCAATCTCCTAGCTCCAAAAAGGCTATTTTCATACCCTTTGGCCTCCGCGCATGCGCAGAATGCCGATAGTTCAACCCCGCGCCCAGCCCATCAGATGCCCCTTCACCTAACCTTCAATTTGATACCTCACTCGACCCCATCGGACCCTTAGGGGCTCCCCTAGCTCCAAAAAGGCTATTTTCATACCCTTCGGCCGCCGCGCATGCGCAGAATGACGATATTTCAACCCCACACCCAGCCCATTAGATGCTCCTTCACCTAACCTTCACTTTGATACCTCACTCGACCCCATCGGACCATTTTATCTAGGGACTACTTTTTCTCCGCGGAAGCTTTTTCCCGAGACCGAATCACCGCCAAAACCACGGCCAAACCGCATCACCGCGCATGAATACATTTTTTTTTTTTTTTTTTTTGCCGGAACTTTTTTTTTGCCCGAACATGCCCGAACATGCCCGAACCACGCCGCCATCTTGCTTTACAACAGGGCCGACACCCACCATCTTGCTTTACAACAGGGACGACACCTCAACCAATCAAATTCAACCTCACACTTACAATTCAACCAATCAAAAGCCTCGTTACAAAACCAACCAGTTGTGACGTCATAGTTACATCCGGGTGAAATGTGACTTTAGTTGCTCGTTATCCACTACTGCTGTCATACGAAATAGGACTTTCAATGAATGTCGAATCAGACGCTTGCTTTACGAACATCTACGCAAACAAACAAACAAACAGAAATGGTTTAGCGAATTATAGTGAGATGATGATTTGGCACCAAGTAGCACACATATTTCTTTACATTCAATTGCCTTTACCTAAACAGATAGCTTCACTAAACGAACTCGACGTTGCATCGTGGATAAACAGTTTCGGCTTGAAGCCTGGAGACTGCGATAATAATGAAACAAAAATGCAGATACAACTTTTATCTGTTGTTATTAGAGTGTATAATTCGTATAGGATGTAAGTACGCTTCATCGTTTTTTACCTGTGTTCGACGTGAGTGATATTTCAAGCTCTACCAATGAACCGATGGAACAGCTACATGAAGCATATTTAGACACAAACTTACATACCTAACTTGCGAACATATGTAACTGTCATTTAAATTTGATTTCGTGATAAATCTTCAAGAAAAAAATGAACTGCTGGTATATATAAAATACATTAGTTGAATATATTTCCACGACTCAGTTCCCATGGCCATTAATACAGTAGAACATTGAATTTGCCTGTGTTTTTATTCGAATATCACAAATAGAAATAAAAATGTTTCAAAATCTGATGAATCTTCAATACTTTAAATGCACCTTTTTATCAATTACATCGCTCAATATTAAATTCAAATTTCAAATTAAATTATCATGAAATGACATGGCTTATTAATTTCGATATTGCAGATTCAACACTGAGTAATTAACGTCTATCCTCGTAGCTATTAATTCTTAGCTCGATCGTCAATAGCCCCAATGACATCTATACGCGATTGGTCGGAAAATAAATTAAAAAAAAAATCTTGAAGCCAATTCACTCTGACATCCCAGTCTATTGTTCTGTTGATAGATACTTGATAGGTCTGCCAATGAGGAAGCCTCACGTATGAAAAAGAAAAACACAAATCGCCCGCCCATAAAGTTTAAAAATATAAATAAAACGATTCGACATGTTGTATTTAAAAACACAAATGATTAAGTTAAAAATTTCTACTCTTAAAAAGCTTCTGATACACTTATATAATTTAGATCTAATGTATTATTTAAATGACCTCAGATATATGTGGATTTTTTTGTCACAAGAAGCATATGAATCTGTATTTGTGAATTTTTATAGCCTTGTGGTTAAGACATTCAAGTGGTATACGTAAATAAAGGCTCACAAGAAGACAAATTTGTCATCAGCACTTTTCAGACCAACTTTTTCTGTACTCCGTGCCATTTACTATCTGCTGAGTTAGATATTTTGAAGATCTTTAGGACGTTCAGAAATGGTATAAATACGACACATCTGCATCTTTTCTGACATTTCATCGCTAAGTCGACAACTAAACATTGCATACTGTAGAAACAGGTAAACGATCGGAGTTACTGGCGGACTATATTATAAATTTATTCCGGAAAAACACTGGTGAGTATATATGCAATAACGTTCATTTTAACTTTGCTATGCTATATCTCCGTACGCTGGTTCACATTCCTGACAAAGTATTACTACAATCCATTAATATAATATATTTTCGTGTTATTTTTTTTTAGAACAATCCAAGTAAACCGTATATCGCTGAGATAATCTGAAACTGCGACAGTATCTAATTAATGGGTCATAGGGTTAACCTGAAGTGACAGATTTTATAGATGAATTAATACCAAAATACCATTACTTTTCACTTATATTAATTATGTACGTTTAGCTAGAGGGCCCTTTAGCTCGCTCTCTCTTAATTAGAACATTGTGAGCAGTCGTAACTGTGATCAGTCATGAGTTAAGGGGTGCTCATTTTCAGCCTAAGTAATGTTCTACTTCTTCAACGATCTGATAATAATAATAATATCTCCCCCAACTATGTTCGGGGAGATACATAGTGTTTGTGTTGTCTGTCTGTCGCTCGGTCAGTCTGTCTGTCCGTTCTCTTTCCTTGTCTGTAAGATATCTGGAGAACTACTGAATGGAATTTCACCAAACTTGGATGGAATCTTCATTGGAATGACTTCCTCGTCTGATTAGGTTTTGGTGTTTGTGCCTGTGTGCGTCCTTGTCCTGTGCTCGTCCGTCCGTCTAATTGTACATGTATATGTTACAAGCGTCTAGTCCGTCATTCATAATCCAGCCGTCGTCCATTAGAGAATATCCGCGTCCATAATCCAAAGACCTATGCCATTTTCCACATAACAGTATTAGCACCAAATTCAAAAAGACAATCATAGTATACATAAACATAGGCTTGTTTCCTGCAAGAGAGAAGCGGTCAACAGTTTTCAATGATGCCGGCAAGACATCATGATGTTCCAAAAATATCAAATCCGTATCGCTGATCAGTATTCTTAATCCATAATATTCGTTATAGAGTCGTCATCTAAAAGAATGATGTATCTCAGTCACGCTTTGATTGTGACTGTTCATATGAGTACCATGAGGATCTTGAAGTACATGGGTTCATACGGCCCCTAGCCCCGGGTTAAGCGGAATTAGACACAAGTTACGAAACGTAGCGCCATAGTCTTGCACGCTACGTTCGTATTTTGCTATCAGCATGCGATATGTATCGCCAAATTTGAGAAACTTTGAGTGGAGGCGCTTGGTGGAATAGCCCTGTTTTATAAGTTTCTGCAACAATGTTTTGTGACGTTGATTAAATTCATCACATTTAACACAGGATCTAGCAAATGCTACTAAGCGAGATATGTATACGCCATATGCAGGTCCCACTGGAATATTACTATCCAGAAAGGGATAGTTTACGATGTCGAAATTGTAATCATCTCTTTTGTCATAAAGTCGACGAGAGAGAATGCCCGCTTCATTTTTATAGAGATAGAGATCTAAATAAGATGTGCCTGTAGGGCTATCTGTAGTTTCCTTCAAATCCAGTGAAGGTGGATATATATCCTTCACTGCGTCATTTATATAGCGATTATCCACAGCGAGAAGATCGTCTATATAGCGTTTGGTGAATGAGAAGGAACGGGCTTTGAATGGATCGGTTTTTGAAAGCGCCTGCATATAGTCATATTCATAAGAGAACAGATACAGGTCGGCCAACAGGCAATGTGTCACATTGCTCTAAGATGTCCTGTCCTATGGGAGTGTTGTCGACACGCACTTCTAACAAGGCATTCGAAAATCAATGGGACTGCTAAATCCAACACATGCTTGCCAGATACAGTCTAGCAAAAAATACGGAGTGAAAATATCATTGGTTATTTTCCATTCTAGACACCTGGTGATCTAACACGTCAACGCCGTCACCAATTGAAATGTCAATTCGGGCCTCGTCGTAACATTAGTTTGACTTGCCCAACAATTCCCATGCTGTACGGGTGTCGGAACAGTTATCGGACACGCATCTCGTGCGTACGTGTTGTGCTCGCGATGAAAAGGTATTAATATGTCAGAACAAAGGGAAGATCATTTCTAATTGGTATGCAAAATATAGAATTATAGGTAGCCACGAAAGTCGAAAAATTTAAATCTAACGTTTTTGTTTTCAACAAAATTCGAAATTTCTCGTGTTGTGGCGGGGTAGCTAAATAATATATAGCCCTCCCGAGTATGAGGGCTATAGGTCGGCCCCAGTCACCTCCAGCGAGGGTTTTAGATAATTTTATTACGAATCACCCACCTCTGAAACTGCCGTACATCTAATCCCCTCCTGCGCACTATTTTAAAATCTTGCGCACTATTGTGAAATAGTAACGAATATATCGCCGTCTGAATTTTCCAGTCGACGACTTTCACTTCGCGCCATGTTCAATTGCAAATGGCCCATATACACATATAGCGTGACGTCACCAACATGGCGCGTAGAGAGTTGAAGTTTTGGACTGGAAAATTCAGACGGCGATATATGCGTCACTATTTCACAATAGTGCGCAAGATTTTAAAATAGTGCGCAGGAGGGGATAGAGATTAGATGTACGGAAGTTTCAGAGGTGGGTGATTCGTAATAAAATTATCTAAAACCCTCGCTGGGGGTGACTGGGGCCGACCTATAGCCCTCATACTCGGGAGGGCTATATATTATTTAGCTAGTGGCGGGGGTGCGAAATTCGATCTACCACCTTGTCTTCCCGATCTCGCTCTTAAGTAAATACGTATAGAAATTGAACAATGATCATATCATCTTAAACGACAGAACTCCAACTAATTATTGTCATGCACAAAACTTGAAAATACATTGTACTTCACCGTCAAATTCTTGTTCACGATGGGTGTCCGATAACTGGTACTGTCCATGGCGGGGCCTGAGCTGAAAAGTCGAGTTAAAAATAGCAGAAGGGAGTGACGTGATCGATTCCAAATAAACCTTCAAAAACGCATCATAATAGGTCGGATACCCGTACCGAAGCGGGACTTGTATACTTACTATAATAGATAACTAACATAGTTATAATAATATTTCGACTACGACTACGCCTGAGTGACATTGATTTGATCAGATGAAGTCCCATTCAAGATAAAAAAAAAAGAAAATAACAACAACGTTGGAGAATTTTCTACCGCAACGAGATCACGTGAGCACAAAGAGCCTCAGGGCATTTCACGCCCAGATTTAATCGTTCGATCGTTTATCGGCTGAGCAGTCTTATTCATTGTCATATCTCTAATTTGATAACAGGAACATCGCGATGTCTAATCAGCATACGTCAGATCCAACATTCAGTCATCGTCCATAGAGGAATTTCTGCGTTAATAATTGAGACTTTTTTCTGTGACAGTGCATATGCATCATAGTGGCTTGGTTAGCATTTGGTGTCTTGTTGTTGTTAATAATTTTTTTTCATACAAAATTGCGTTCTATACGACATACACCGATCTGCATACGATTATAGATAAAGATATAGTAGATGAGGGGTATGTAGATTGGCCTAGGTCGTATAGAGCGCATTTTTATGATATCCACTGCCATTGTGGTACATGAAAAGGTGAGAAATAATTATATTCTTGATGAATTTTTTTTTTTAATATTAACAACAACAACAACAACATCGACGAAGACACCCACTGCTAACCAAGCCACTGTGGTATGCACATATACAATCAATAACAAGCGTCCGACCCGACATTCAATATTCAGCCGTCGTCCATGAACTAATTTCTTATGACGGTTCTTATGAAATAAAAATAATGAAAACAGAAGATGGCTTCCCACAAGACAGAAGCGGTCAACAGTTTTCAACGATGCCAGATCACGTTCTTTCATAAAATTAGTATCAAATACATACGAGCTTCTTGTCCGTCTTTCAATATTCAGCAGTCGTTTATTAAAGAATTTCGGCGTCCATAATCTAAATACCTAATTCGTATAGCAGCCTTAGCATCAAATAATAATAATAAAAAATAGTCATAAACATTTACTGTTCACTGGGATAGAGCATCTTCACAAGTCCAGGTAAATCCTAAATCCTCGCAGAGGGTTTACCTGGACATTTTTGGTGATTCGAATGAGTTCTTGAGTCCATGCCTCTATTATACAATCGCGTACAATTCATCCCCCCGCGCTTGTTTTGAATTAGCATGTCGGTATCCCCAGCCTGCGGTTTTTGCTTTGACTTCCGATGTCGATTTCCGCTTGACATCAACCCAGTTTGGCCCGCGATGAAATTGAAACCTGTCACATCTCATACCTCGCAGCGGATTGGCCTAATCAACCAGCTTAGCGTGTTTACTGATTGGGTTGATTCAGGGGAAACCCCTTCATCTATTTATATCCAGAACTCGTATGGGTAACTAACCAAGCCAGTGTATCGATCCCAATAGATCGATCGATACGCTGGCTCGCGAGGATGGGATAGAGATGATGCTGACCTATTGGATAGCATAGTTCACAAGCATTTCGTTTAACTCTCTAAACATGGCAGTGAATAACTAATAACTTCCACAATGCTGAAGATCTTGAAGTACACGGGTTCATGGTTTAATGTACACAGTCTATAATATCTTCGCTTACACTCTGTGTTAAACGCCTAGGTAGATTTGGCTGAAATGTAATCTCCTTGAGGGTATCCGGACAATACACCATTGCATGGAATTTGGAAAGAAGGGGCCTGTCAATTATTATGCAGAATAAAGCAATTATTAAACGTGTCCGCGCCTGAACGGCATGTCAAAATTAAAAGCGTCAGTGAGATACAATACTCAAGGAAATTACTTGGAAATTCAATTGGGAAAGAGTTTTTCAGCAGGGACATCAAGGTGCCTTCGCCATCATTAGAAGCTGTTCCTCGCTTCTCTCTTGCAAGAAACTAGCTTGTGCTAGAGCTATGGGCCGTATAAACCCATCTATGTCATGATTTTAATGGTGTTCATATGAACAGTCACAATCAAAGCGTGACTGAGATACATCATACTCTAGATAACGAATTTACAATGAAAACCATATGAATTAAGAATACTGATCATTTTTGAAACATCATGATGTCTTGCCTGCATCATTGAAAACGTTTGACCGCTTCTCTCTTGCAGGAAACTATAGCCAAGTTTTATGTCTACTATTATTTTTTTTCTTTTAATTAGGTGCTAATGCAATTATATGAATTACGTCTTTGGATTATGGACGCGGAAATTTCTTACAAAATAAGTTGTACCGGTAGTTTATGGACTCGACAAGTCTTCTTAGATGACGGCTGGCAAGCGAATCGCAGATCTAACTCGTGTATCCAAACTGTTTATAAACAATCTACGTTGGTTTCTCGTCAGTAAGGCCACATTTTTTTATTCTCTTGGTTTACGGATCCGCCGACCCCAAAAAACGGGTTTACTGAAAAAAAATATAATTTCAAAATGGTCCTTTTTTTTCTCCGCCGACTCGATTTTCCCGTCAATGTAAAAAAAAAATCCGGAGAACTCTGTGGCAAGATTCTGTGTGGAAACCGCTCTCCACGAGGGAAGACAACTCTTCCGCCAACTCTTCCGCCACTTGGTGGCGCTATCCTAAATACTCCCCGCAAAGTGTTGTTATCGCCATTCTGTGCACAAATGTATAGCTTCCTGGGCATTCCCAGTGTTTGGAGAGTTCCTTGACTTACTTATGCGGGACATGGCGATAATGGCGAGAGCTAATGTCAGATTCGTCGGATGAATTATATTTATATCCAGTCGTAGCTTTCGTAATATTAGCCTTCCGTTGTAACTATGACGAGATTGGGAAAGCCCAGGGCTTGGGGAATCAGCTTTCCAACATGACCTAGATCATGTAAAACAACCGCTGGAAAGCGGAGATGCACGCCTTCAAATATATGATCGAAAAAAAACCCTCAAACTCTTCGCAATTCCGCGAAGTCTCTCATCTGGAAGCTGCGTTTATTCTGACAAATGTCCACGAATAAATGAGTATTCATCTGTTATTTCTGGGCATTGTAATCAAAGAAATATTTGCTCACAATCTTTGGAAATTACGTAGGTTTGTGGGGGTTTTGACGTGGTTGTTGTTCATCGAAACATCATTTTGCAAATAACGAACATGTCGGTGAGTTTACTGATTTTCATTTGGAATAAAACTGCATTTCTTGAAGAAAATAATACACACACATAGTTTTTGTTGAAATATATTATTTAAAAAGGACATAAAGCAATAAGTTTCAGAATGTCTGGGATCTGATTTTACTTCAACATTTAAAAATCTAATTTTGTTGTGCTCATTTTTTTTAGGGAGATTTTTTTTTTTTTTTTTTCCGACCGACCGACCCAAATTTTTGGGGCCTTCAATCCGTAAACCAAGAAATAAAAAAAAACTGGCCTAACAAGTATTTCTATATTCAGGTCGTTTTGGGAAGACTAGTCCGTTTCGACGATGACTCATGCTCAATATCTATTGGGTTTGCTTGGGCTGTGGTGCGCCGTCAGGATGGGAGATGGTGCCGCTCGGATCTTCATCAATAACCCTGGAGACGCCAAACCCGGCGGACCGCCCGCCAAGGTGGTGTTCGTTCCTGCAGCCGGCAAGAGTAACTCCAAAGCTTACCCGGGTTACCCAAAGCCCCCACCAATTTACCCACCGCCGGTTCCACAAGCCGAGGTGGAAGCAAAACCGCATTACCCGATACCAGCACCAGCGTATTACCCGAAGCCACCGCTGGTTCCAGAACATCCCAACATTTTGATCAGAGAAGGAGGTTTGTACATATATCCTATTAACACATTACCTTTCTTATTAGTAATTGCACACTCTTAATTAGCACACTCTTAATGAGCACACTCTTAATTGCTGGATTATTATTTGCGTGTAGTGTCCACAAACTGGGTCACCAGTTTAAACGAAATGAAATTGACAAAACATCGTGTTCAACATTGTGTGGAAATTGATCGTTAGGGCTGTGGGCACAGTTGAGAGACACAGCATTGTTATTTTTCTTTTATTACTTGGTTGTAGAATTCAACATTGATCTTTTGATTGGTGTTAGAAAACCAGAAATGAAAATTTCAATTCTAAATAGCGTCAATTCTAATTAGTATAAATTCTATAGAGTAAATTCTAAACTGTGAAATTTCTGTAATGTAAATTCTAGATAATGTAATTTCTATAGTGTAAATTTTAAAGTGTAATTTCTGTAGTGTAAATTCTAAAGTCTGTAATTTCTATACTGTAAATTCTGAATAATGTAATTTCTGTAGTGTAAATCCCAAATTGTGTAATTTCTATACTGTAAATTCTGAATATTGTGATTTCAACTGAAGGTATGGATTCATTATGGCTCTGGGGTTTTTTCCGGAACAAAACAAAAATTGAGAGCTGACACTCCGTGACATTATAATTTATCATATTGGGGTCAGTTTGAACCTATTTGCATGACCCCCTGAGCAGAGGATCATGGATAAATTCAAGATGGCGGCCACATGGGATATCAGAAAATTGATGTTTTCCTCATTTTCTTCAACATTTCTGCTTTTTCGCGAGGAAAAATGGGCAAAAACATCGGAGTAATATTTACTAATTTATCATGCAGTTTTTTTTTGCAGAAATTACATAAATATAAAAAAATCGAAAATCTGACCGAAAAATCAACCAAAAAATGTCACCGTAACGTGATCTAAGCGGCCATCTTGGAATGTGTTTTTAGATTTTCTGGCAGCGCTTGACAAAAGGGTATAGTGTGGTGAGTTCCAGGTGAGATGGAATAAATTACAAAAGATATACAACGGGAAATGTACTCACGTAGCGGGTATAACGGGTACGATACAAGCTGTGGCTGGCGGAATATATAACAATATGGGGTGACTACATTCACACATACAGAGCACAGATTCTTAAGTATAACCTAGACGGTACAGGATGTTGCATAAAGGAATATTCCATGTAAGGGTATCAGAGATTTCCCTGAACGGATTGCCCACGTGTATCTTTCAGTCCATACACCCAAACTCTAAACATAAATCTAACCCAATCCCTTATATGCATGTTTTGGGATACAGTGCAGCGGAAAAAGAATTAGAACTCTTCTTGGGGGGGAGATTTATGTAGTCCATACACAGAGGTGGGCAGAGCTATCAAAATGTAGTGGCTTCAATTATGTGGGCAAAAATGTCCTGGATTTGAATCGGCGTGCATTTCTCTTCGTTCATAATCTAGCGTATCAGTTTTATCATTATGAAAATCGGGAAAGTTTTGCAGCACCTCCTAGGGAGCCTGGCCCTACCATAGGTCACGTGAGACAGCTATTTGCCCCTTCATATATGAAGAGCTCCACTGTTTTCACCATCTCAAAACTTGTCAAGTTCTCATGTCTTCGTTCGCTCCTACCTTCAGCCATGCTTTGTAGCAGTTTTCGCGTCGCCAGCTAGTGTCGTAATTGCGTCAATAGCAGGCGACTCTGCATGCAGTCAACCGCTATTGTCGCAAATGCGACATTAGCTGGCGACCCTGCATGCAGAGTCGACCACTAATGACGCAATTGCGACAATTGTGTCATTAGTGGTTGCTATTGCAAGTATATCAAAGATTTCGTCATACATCATGTGTGATATATTTTTGCCTCAAATAATTACTGATTTCCAGTTGTGACAATAAGCGTCAACATGCTCGCTGCCATTGTTTTGAGTGACAGAGTCGTCTGGTATTGTCACAACGCAGTTATGACATTAGCTGGCGATCTAACAACTGCTGATGACACAATTGTCGTAATTGCGAAAATTGTGTCATCAGTAGTTGCTGCAATGCTTCCTCCATATACAATTACATGTACAGTCCGGGACCACTACGCCGCATAAGCTGTATGGCTCTATCCGGCAATAAAACTATCCATTTCCACTTTCTGTCTACTATTTTTTCAAGTTCGGCAAACAGTTTGATAGCTGTGAGAGGCTAATGTCTCTGTAATCCGTCTTCAAACAACAACGGACGATTGAATTTTCACAGCATAACGGTCATGTGATCGGCGCGCTACAAACCTTTTCGTGTCTCTCGTTGATGTTTGAAGACGGATTATATAAACATCAGTGCCTCACTGCTATCAGGCTGTTTGCCGAAAACCCTGAAAATAGTGGACAGAAATTGGGAAGGGGTTGTTGTATTGCCGGATACAGCCGTACGGCCCATGCAGCGTATAGTGATCCGGGATTGTGCTCCATATAATTTTATATAGAGGAAGCATGGCTGTAGGAACACTCTTAAAACGCTAATGTTAGATTTAACATCTAATATGTTGGAGGAGGGAAAGCCATTAGAAAATGTTGTATTCACCACTTTTAAGTGTTGTAGTCACCACTTTTAAATGTTGAGTACAACAGCTTAAAATGTTGCATTTAACACTTATATGTGATAAATACAACACTTTCCCTCCTCCGACACTTTAGACGTTAAATCTAATACTAGCGTTTTAAGAGTGAACGAACGAAGAGATGAAAACTTGACTATCTCAAAACCTAACCCAAATCCGATATGCCTCTATGGTTTAGCCCAGACAATTACACTGAACCGTCTCGTAGGCCAAGCTGTGCTGTCCCATCAAAGGCATAAACTGTATGAGAGAATTAGTATTATATAGTGGGCCAGGAATTCACGATCTCTAGTGAGGCCATGGTTAATGCAGCCTGATTGATCGATTTTTTTTTTTTGCTGAGTAATTTCCCTCTCTATTTTGTTTTACAGTTTTTTTATTAGGACGACGACCTTGATATCCTCCCCAGCGTGACACGGTTGACCTAAAATGTTGTCTTATGAGTTTTTGTGTGTTGTTTTGACGGATATCTGATTTATGTCATTTCATTCGTTTCCTGGGGGTGCTGTTAGCAGGCGATTGCGTAGATAACGTTGCTGGAATTGCGTGCTGAGAGAGCAGTGGACTTTCTTTTTCATGCACTTATGGGGCTATAACATAGTGATTTGTCGATTTTGCTATATTTCGTAGTAAAAGTGTCAAGAGACCACAAAATATGACAACAAAAAATACAACACACTGCTATCTGACACAACAAAACCATTTATGCGTATTACTAACAGTTCGACAGAGGGGTATAGGCATGACCAAAATTTGGCATTTAGAATCGACAGTTGGAGAGCGCAAAGTGCTCATAAAGTTGGAGATATGCTTGTGGTACCCGCCAAAATTCATCCGTATTGACTTTCAACAAAAGGCAAACGAGTAAATGCTTTATAGATGAATCTCCAAGAATACCCCCCCGTGATTCCCCTCTCACCCCCCCCCCCCGCCCCTGGACACAGGGCTTGAAAGGCTCAATTTATCTGTTATACTGCTACTATTTTCTAAGAAAGCATGGTGGTGACGCCCTGTTTTTATTACATACTCAACGGGACCTTTATGTGTTTAGTGATATATAGCAAAAAGGGGAAATTTGACTTGACAAGCTTGAATAAATGAGCCTCAAGCAAGAAAAAAAAGTCAAATTTCGCTATGTAATCAGTGTTGTGGCTACGGTATTCAATGATACACATACATGGCTGCCATACTTTCATATCGAGTATGGTGATATCCCAATTGATTTTTTAGTTTATTATTTTCTATAAACCTGATGAACAAATACTGATATACAAAAAATGAACATGTAGAAATGAAAGTCCTAAAGTCCTCTACTTCATTAACGAATAAATTTAGTTTAGTCCTGTGACATCGACATTTTGTTGATGTGAGAACAGAGATTGTTTCTATTAGTTTTCATGGTCTAGTGCCCCGTGGTGTCGTTTTTGCTAGTCGACAATCGCCACGAGCGCAACAGTTTTCCTCATTCGTGTTACATATAATAGGATGTGGGCCTCTAAATTTACTGAATCCCATTGTGGTCAACTATTTGTCTTTGTGACACGTGACTAAAATTCTTTATATTCCTTATATGGCACGCCTATTGAATTAATATCCTATCAATGCTCCCCAATCGTATATGTCGCTATGTAGGATCCAATCTAGGTAAACCCAGATGGTAATTAGGGGAATACCTGAATTTACTGAGATTTTGTACTGCAAGCCGGTTAGATCCTGCAAGCGACAAATCCAAATGGAGGAGCAGATAGGATTTAATTCTAATCAAATTGCGTGTCACACTATCGTTCTGTTGTATTTTGAATATCGGTTGTACAAAAATGAATTTTCATTAGTGGTTAGAGTTGGTTACGTGTAAAAATAATCGCTGACTCATCGCTAAACGTCATGTAAAATTGAGGCGTACGACGAGTGCGTTAGCACATTTCCTTTGAGTTAGATCGAATTCAAACTTGTTGTTGATATATTGTGTAAACATAAACCCACTTCAATCACCAAATGTCTGAAGTTCGGAGAAATTTGATAGATTATGGAATTTCGGATTTTTAGGTGCACAATAGAAGAAAATACACAGTGACTTGGGTGGCAGGGGGTGTCTTCGTCGATGTTGTTGTTGTTGTGATTATATCTGGCGTATGATTACAGATGAAGATCTAGTAGAGGAGGGGTATGTAGATCGATGTAGGGCGTATAGAAAGCATTTTTATGCCACCATTGCCATTGTGGTGTGTGAAAAGGTGGGGAAAAATTATATTCTTGAAAAAAATAAATTATATATCACAGCAAACAACAACATCGACGAAGACACCCCCTGCCAACCAAGTCACTGTGAAGAAAATAATAGAGAATATATAGCGTGATATCATGCCCTCCCCGTTGGGGCCATGAGATCAGAAGAAAAGCAACTGTCCGAAAAATCCCCAGAGTCACGATAGACACGATAGGCCTTGGCCCCGGGAATTGTTGTCGACTGGAGACTAGGTGTTTCTTAAAGTCGGGCGGTTGTTCGTAGCTTTTCCCGGTTTCTTTTCTATCGTCTGAGAATTGTTGATGATGCGCCAGAGGCTTAAGTTGAAGCTTGATTGTCACTACCGGTGATATTGTCTGATTTGGATTGGTACTGTTGGTTTAGATTTGTTGTCACGCCATGAAAGTATCTTTGAAGTGGCAATGAGTTGAACAGGAAGGCTATATTTTATATTTTTATTTTTTATATTTTTTATTCTCGCTTCTTTTACACGCACCATATCTACAATATTAAAGCTATTCTTTTCTAATAGTATAAGAATATATAAGCTTTTCAAAAATAAATACATTGCTGTCTGCTACTTACTTTCTGTTATGGAAGAACGATTCCAGCCAGTGTGTGAAATCGCGTATAGGGGTTCTACAGCTCTTAATACGTTCACATTTTCGTATCCTAGCATATAGGACCCGGCGCGGTTTCGTGAGATTTTGGCCCATATGAGGTGCGGTTTGGAGTGTCGAAATTAAATCTTGCGCACGACAGAAATTGTTCCGTTATTTTCAAATATATTATCTTGTCGTGTGATTTGACTAATGTCCAGGCCTTGGGTCTTAGGGGCTTTTGAATAAAACAGTGTCTTGATTAGTGGATTTGCTCAAAAGCGTCTTTTTCGAGGTGAAAGCACTACTTTTCTCTCCGTAAACATATAAAGCCCGCCCAGAACCAAGATAAACTTTACCTCGAAATATTGGTCGTGTCAATAGTTAAAAGTCTGTCCATTTTAATTATTCGTCTATTTTGGGGCTTGTCAAAAATCAATAGTTAACTTTACATAGATTTTTTTTTCGCAGGGTATATAACAACATGACCTCTACAAAATTATTCCGTGATATTGGTAATATATCACGCTTGAATTAACTTTGTAATTCTTGCTATATAAACTCCAGTACTGTTGTTTCATGTATTACGGATCAATTACACAGGAAAACGTCCAGTGTATTCGCGTTGACTGGCACGAAGGTCAGTAATGCTGTGTATACGGACATAGTGGTGTGTGTATAGTTTATCATTCGGCTATTTCAATGGGCATCGGATATAAGCGCCACAAACAACGACCCCCTGTTATTACTTTATACGGTATCAATGACCTTTGTCAATTCGAACACGAATATATTATGACGTCTCCATATATAATTGAATCCTGATGCATGAAACGATAATACTGGAGTTTTACATGAAGAAATTTACAAAGTTGTTTCAAGCGTGGTATATTATCAATATCACGGAATTAATGGTGAACATTTTGTAGAATTCAGTTTGTTATACGCGCTGCAAAAAAGATAATTCTTGCAGAGTTAAATGTTGATTTTTGACAACCTCCAAAGTAGACGACTTATTAAAATGGACAGATTTTAGTTGTCGCACAAAACGATTCTGATTCTGAACCAGATTCAAATATTTGCAGAGAGAAAAAAGATGCTGTTTTCAACTCAAAACAGACATTTGCACAAATCCACTACTTCATGATGCTGTTTTTAAAATAGTCGTAAGTCCCATGGCGTGGCAATTGTTCAGACCATACGAAAAAGATAATATACCTCAAGATAACTGAAAATTTTCTTTCGTACGTGATATTTTATTGCGTCTAATCCATTGCATAACGTTCACATGGACATCCACAGAATGAGAACAGCCAAGATACAAATCACTGTACATGTAGCAATCGCGAATCATTCGTTGTCTTTCGGCTGTCTTTATTCATCAGGTTTGGGGATGGCGAAAACAGTGGAACTCTTCTTATATGAAGTGACAAATAGCTGAATCACGTGACCTGTGGTAGGGCCAGATTGCCTAGAAAGTGATTAACTTTAATCTTGATCATAGTTATGACACTAGTACGCCAAATTAAGTTTACAAAGGTAGTGAAATGCACACTGATCCAAATCCAGCTCATATTTTTTCAAAGAACTTAAGGGAGTATAGACGATGTTCATTTCTAGAGGTTGAATTTTTAAAAAAATTCCAGCATCTTTTCATCAGGTTAAGAGAAGATGATCCATGGAAAAAAAATAGTGGGTCACCATACTCATTAGAAAAATATGATAGCCAAATGCATGTATACCACTTAAAAGCCATAACATTGAATACATAGGGAAATTTGATTTTTTTTCTTCTTTTATGCTCAATAGATCAAACTTCCCAAGGTCAGATTTTCACCATTTTGTTATATATTACTAAACACATATAGTGCTTGTTGCATATGTAATAAAAACAGGGAAACACCATACTTTCTTAGAAAATATCGGCGGTATAACAGATAAACTGAGACTTTTCAGTCCTATTACCAGGAGGGAGTGGGACGTGGAATCGGGGCGGGTTTGGGGAATAATATTGGAGTTTTATTTATTAATCATTTACAAGTTTCCTTTTTATTGAGAATGAATTAGAGCGAATTTTGGGGGATTCCAAAGGAATAATTTTCAACCTCCGGGGCGCTTTACACCTTCCTACCGTCGAATCTAAAATGTCAAGTTTTTGGTCAGTTCTATCACACTATCGAACCAGCAGTAAAATGCATAAACGGTTATGTTGTGTCTTTTGTGGACCTTTATCCCATTTCGAGATGTCTGGGTACTTTTGTTTGGATATTCAGTTTGTTTTGGAAAATTTGACAAATAACCATATTGTAGCCCCATAAGATCAGGGAAATGAACCTCCTCTACTCCCTTAAGCTACAGAACTATACATTGTTGTTTTCTTTGAGTGGCACTTCGGCCCTACCAAAACCTCTGTGTACGGACTAAATTAGTCTCCCCAATCAGAAGAGTTCCAATTTCTTTGACACGGCACCTTATCCCAAGACACATGTGTTACAATTCATAGAATATATAAGCACTGCACTCATGTTACTCCCTCTTAGATTACGCCAGCTGACGTGTAAAATTCAACTTGCAGGCCTATCCAATGGGATTGTCGTGTTATATTTTGTAGGACCGACATGCAACGGACATCAAGTTGCGGCTGGCTACATGTGCTGTAATGGCAAGCTCTTGAGGAAGACCGGTTACATCACGGATTGTTGCAGTTATGCAGGCTATGACAAAAGATATTACGAGTGTTGCGGTGATGACATTGTGAAGAAGGGTTACTGTTGTTATGGGTACGGCTATGATGCCACATGGCAAGCGTGTTGCGGGAAGGAGGTTATCTCCAAAAAGGCTGGGTGGGGGTGCTGTAACGGATATAAGTACGACTCAAAATATTACGAATGTTGCGGTGATTCCATTGTAAAAAAAGGGTATTGCTGTTATGGGTATGGCTATGATGCCACATGGCAAATATGTTGTGGAAAGAAGGTTATCTCCAAAAAGGCTGGGTGGGGGTGCTGTAACGGATATAAGTACAACTCAAAATATTACGAATGTTGCGGTGATTCCATTGTAAAGAAAGGGTATTGCTGTTATGGGTACGGCTATGATGCCACATGGCAAGCGTGTTGCGGGAAGGAGGTTATCTCCAAAAAGGCTGGGTGGGGGTGCTGTAACGGATATAAGTACAACTCAAAATATTACGAATGTTGCGGTGATTCCATTGTAAAGAAAGGGTATTGCTGTTATGGGTATGGCTATGATGCCACATGGCAAATGTGTTGCGGGAAGAAGGTTATCTCCAAAAAGGCTGGGTGGGGGTGCTGTAACGGATATAAGTACAACTCAAAATATTACGAATGTTGCGGTGATTCCATTGTAAAGAAAGGGTATTGCTGTTATGGGTATGGCTATGATGCCACATGGCAAATGTGTTGCGGAAAGAAGGTTATCTCCAAAAAGGCTGGGTGGGGGTGCTGTAACGGATATAAGTACAACTCAAAATATTACGAATGTTGCGGTGATTCCATTGTAAAGAAAGGGTATTGCTGTTATGGGTATGGCTATGATGCCACATGGCAAATGTGTTGCGGGAAGAAGGTTATCTCCAAAAAGGCTGGGTGGGGGTGCTGTAACGGATATAAGTACAACTCAAAATATTACGAATGTTGCGGTGATTCCATTGTAAAGAAAGGGTATTGCTGTTATGGGTATGGCTATGATGCCACATGGCAAATGTGTTGCGGAAAGAAGGTTATCTCCAAAAAGGCTGGGTGGGGGTGCTGTAACGGATATAAGTACGACTCAAAATATTACGAATGTTGCGGTGATTCCATTGTAAAGAAAGGGTATTGCTGTTATGGATATGGCTATGATGCCACATGGCAAATGTGTTGCGGAAAGAAGGTTATCTCAAAAAAGGCTGGGCACGGGTGTTGTTACGGACAGAAGTACGATACAAAATATTACGAGTGTTGCGGTGATGCGATTGTAAAGAAGGGATACTGTTGTAATGGCGAATCCTACGACGCCAAATGGCTAACCTGTTGCGGGAGCAAAATCTTCCCTACAAGAGAGGGACACGGATGTTGCGGTGGTGAATGGTACAGCACCGTGATAAATGAATGTTGTGCAGACACCACTGTCCCAGTGGGCTCGTGTTGCTATGGAAAAACTTATGACAGGAGATATCAAAAGTGTTGTGGGTACGATGTCATTTCGGCGGCGATTGGACATGGGTGCTGTGATGGCAAATATTTCGACACGTACACCTATGAGTGTTGTGAAGACACCATCGTTAAGAAAGGTCTGTGTTATGCGAGTTACTCTGGTGTCAGCAGTACCTACTGCGGAGGCAAAGCCTACGATCCCGACCGTTATGTATGCTGTTCAGAAACCGTTGTTCCAAAAGACATTTTGGGAGGGAATCCATGCATCGGCTATTAGTGAGAACGACCAATCCCGTCTAATCCAAAATAAGGGCATATCCAAGACTCTTATATCACGAAGAAATACACATTATGCTTAAACTCTATGTACGTGAAATAGGTACGTCCGAAGATGTGAAAATAGTTACGTTAGCTTAGCTCTCACGATGCAAGAACATCGATTTGTGGACATACCAATTAACTTTTTGAGAACAATTTTGGAGGCGTGAATTATGTCTCTAAATGCAGTTTCAAGAAGAGAGAAACCCCAGGAAATACTTTTGGGATACAAATCAAGTTGCCCAAACAATTTGCAAGGAAACGTCCAATCCTGAGACTTGGCCCATGCTCTATAAGATAAGACTAAATTACAGTATATTTAACAATGGATCACAATATGGTCACAAAGGACAGACGAAAAAGGAAAATAAATAAATACAAAGTATGAACATGAATATAGACCTACATAATTGGTGTAGGATGTTAAACATTTGAGTCTTGGGTATGCCCTCAGTTGACGAAAAGATAATCTTTCAGTATTTAAAAGATTGTATTTAAGTTAATTCTACCAGAAAAGAGAATAATTTATATTTCATATCTATTTACTAATTTATTCCACTACTCAGTTATTCCTGCTCGTATTGTCATCCTTGCGCTAAAGACATCAAACGAGAAAAGATGGTACATTTGTAAGTTATCTTTAACGTATGAATAAAATCTGAATTATTGAAAACATTGCAGACGTTTTTACTACTTTATTATGTAGATACTGCTATGGAGGGTTTTAACTAACTCCAACGAACATAACACGGCTTTGCTTGCATATTGATGAACTTTCGACCGGGGCTGTTCATCATCTGATTTTGCGAAAGTTATTTGTAGTATATATACATAGGAAGGTGAGTAACTAAAGCCATACCTAGCGAGCGCCAGATCCGGTTTTCACTATTCAGATGTCATCAATAAAAGAACTTCCGCGCCTATAATCGAAAGATCTATTTCGTATGACTGCGCCAATTTGAAATGTGTATAAAAAATAAAAACAATAAAAGATGGTTTCTATTACAAGCGTCTGGTCCGTCATTCATAATTCAGCCGTCGTCCATTAGAGAATATCCGCGTCCATAATCCAAAGACCTATTCCATATTCCATATAACAATATTAGCACCAAATTCAAAAAGACAATCATAGTATACATAAACATAGGCTTGTTTCCTGCAAGAGAGAAGCGGTCAACAGTTTTCAATGATGCCGGCAAGACATCATGATGTTCCAAAAATATCAAATCCGTATCGCTGATCAGTATTCTTAATCCATAATATTCGTTGTAATGTCGTCATCTAAAGAATGATGTATCTCAGTCACGCTTTGATTGTGACTGTTCATATGAGTGCCATGAGGATCTTGAAGTACATGGGTTCATACGGCCCTAGCTCACTCTTTCTTGGAGTTTCCCAATCCTTAATATTACTCACTATATAAATTGAAAAGAAAGTTGTCTGTTTATAAGTTTCTGCAATAATGTTTTGTGACGTTGATTAAAATCGTCACATTTGACACAGGATCTAGCAAATGCTACTAGGCGAAATATGTATACGCCATATGCAGGTCCCTCTGGTGTATTACTGTCCAGATTGGGATAGTTTATGATGTCGAAATTGTAATAATCTCTTTTGTACTAAAGTCGACGAGAGGGAATTGGAGCGATATGCAAGAGGTGGGAACAATTGACGACGTCTGGCGACTAAAAATTAACCATATGACTCTACAGGAAAGAACGACACCCAACATTCAACATTCAGACCCGAGAATACGGAGGAATCTCGGAAGTAGCCTTAGTATCTCAGCCGCGCTTTTATTGCAGATGTTCATGTGGAGACTATGCAGTATCCACAGTGCCCCTAGCACCGACTGATGCGGAATTAGATAAGGTAGCTCGGGAGCTGTGATGACAGATCAGCTCAAACAACTCATCTGATGTTAATGTAGGAGCATCATGGACGCCTGGTAGAGTAAACGTCTTAACATGGGAAAACCTGAAAAATGCAAGAATACCCAGGAAAAATAACCTGTAAAATCCGACGTCGTTCGGCTTAAATTTCCCAGCGAAGCAATAAACCTACATATAATTGTCAAGTGACATCCGGTTGATAATGAAGGCCCGCTTCATTTTTATGGAGACAAAGGTCTAAATAAGATGTGCTGTAAGGGCCATCTGTAGTTTCATTCAAATCCAGTGAAGGTGGATATCCCTGATTGCGTCATTTAAATGGCGATTATCCATAGCAAGAAGATGGTTTATATAGCGTTTGATGAATAAGAACGAACGGGCTTCGAAATTATTTGTTTCTGAAAGCGTCTGCATATAGTCGTATTCATAAGAGAACAGATATAGGTCAGCTAGAAGGGGTAATTAGTACCCATTAGTACTAAAGCTCAAGCATATCCGAAAATGTCTTCGGTTGCTACTTTTATATTTTGGTGATACTTCTTATCTCTGTGATCACTTAAAGCTGATTCACCAACCTGGGTGCGGTGATAAGAGGTTCATACGAAAAAAGGTATTGCTGAAATGTAGAAATGAACAACGGTTGATTTGCGAATTTCGCTTGTAACGGCTTGCGGATACTTTTTGGGAAGGTTAATTAAGAACACGAAGGGACAAACCGTGTTATTTAAGTTGTATTGCTTCGTTTTAGTTTTCAACATTATATCTTTATTTTGGCGAAAATACATTTACAATTATGAGTATAAATCGTGTAAGTTTAATCCTATCCACAACTCTATACAACAGTGTGAATATAAAACGATTGCTTGCCAGCATTCAGGTTTTGCATTCAGTTCATTGGACGGCTGAAATTTGGCATGCTTGTTCCATTTTGCATGTGAGCAGCGCTGTCCCAATGTCTCAGTTTTGGAAATATTGCACTTCAAATTAATAGCCTGGTAGTCTGGGACGCACATTTTTAGTTGATAGTTAGTACTTTTGACGTGACATTCACATAAACAGACTGTGAGTAGTATTATTTGATTAAAAAACGGCACTGATTGTTCTGAAAAAAATATGAAATAAAAATAATTTTTTAATTTTGTTGCAATCCCGGATATACAAGCTTTTTACTAATATCTAGGTATTCGTTTGTTACACAAATTCACTGTTCATATTTGTGGTAATCTCCCTTGCATGTCACGTTTACTGTATCCCAGCATCCAGAATCCGGACTTATACAGACCGAGTGAGGAATCAGAACCCAGTGCAAGCAGGAATGACATGCAAATAAATATCAATACAAGGAAATTTCTTGTAAAATCGGTCAATAATTTTCGATGACGACAGCAAGGCTTCATGATGTTTCTGTTGTCAAATCTATATCGCTGAGGAGTTTTATTCAAGAAAAAGAGTTTCCATATCTTATTCTAGAGTGGAATGTGTCTCATTAACGCCTTATGGTGGAGCTGGGGGGGCGTTTGATTCACATGAACATCCACAGGGAAAGCGTGACTGAAAAAAGTACTTTGGAAAACGACTTGAGTAGTAGGGAATGCGTATTACAGGTCTTAGCCACCCAAAAATGCACATAGCCACCGCGATCCACCGAGCGCGGTCATACGTCATTAACAATTTTTATTGTATAAATTATTGCGTCTGGATATTAATAAATTACATACGTTACAATTTACCTGAATATATATATATTAAAGACCTACATATGGTATTATAAATAAATCTTCCGAATTCATACGTTAATCGTTAATAACGATTAAATAGCCTATATTTTAGGTTTCATACCGCTTTTACAAAAAGGTGTTATTTCGATATATATTTTTATGTAGTATAGATTTACGATATTATTAATAATTTCTCCGAATCTGTACGTTAAGCGTTCATATATATTGTAGGTCCTATTAATTTTTACAATTGCAATTAGTATTACCAAACACTCGGTATATATATATATCTAACCTCGCTATACGGATAGAAGGCGGTCATGATACATAATTGTATTGATTTTAGCCCCTGTCAATGCGAAGGGGTGTATTGTGGTAACAGGTGTGATCGAATAACAGAAATCACGCGGTCTGAATATAAGCATGCGTTTCAATTATAACTTGCAGAACTCGATTTTGATTTGTACTAGATCCATCTCGCTGATTCGAAACTGTCTCCTACAACATGTCTGAATTCCAGTGTGAAAGATGTCTGTCCTATTTCGCTTCACAACATACCCTAGATCATCATATGAGAGAAGCGTCGAAGTTTGCGGAAAATGTCGCGTTAGTTTATGCCGAGATTGCGCGTGTTTCGCTCGACAGGTGTCATTCGGGGTTTTTATGTGTCCGAGCTGTTGTAGCAGTGAGTTTTGTCGCTATTGGCGAATGAAGCAATCGAAATAATCAAAACCGGTGATAACAATAAACAGCTACTACACATATCTTTGGGGGACTATTCTTGGACTTGCGCAGATTTTTAGGAACTTTTCATGAACTTTGGGGGACTTCCTCGGACTATTGTTGGATTTGTGTGGATTTTAAGAACTTTTCATGAACTTTGGGGGACTTCCTCGGACTATTGTTGGATTTGTGTGGATTTTAAGAACTTTTCATGAACTTTTAGGGACTATTCTTGGACTAGTCTTGGACTATTCTTGGACTTGGGTGGATTTTAAGAACTTTTCATGAACTTTTAGGGACTATTCTTGGACTAGTCTTGGACTATTCTTGGACTTGGGTGAATTTTTAGGAACTTTTCATGAACTTTTAGGGACTATTCTTGGACTAGTCGTGGACTATTCTTGGACTATTCTTGGACTTGGGTGGATTTTTAGGAACTTTTCATGAACTTTTAGGGACTATTCTTGGACTAGTCGTGGACTATTCTTGGACTATTCTTGGACTTGTGTGGATTTTAAGAACTTTTCATGAACTGTGGAAAACAATAAAGAGCTGCTACACCTATCTATGAATGGTATATTTATTATCACTGGATACTCGTTGTAACCGACTATCGCCCGTATAAAGTCATATCGAAACGACTCTGGACGGTGGCTGAAAGAAAGAAGAACGCAACATCGGTTGTTAAAGTTCAAAGTATATATTTATTTATACAAATTAATTTAGTAATGACAGTTTCAAAACGAAAATACAAACTGAGCAATCCTAGTACCCTCAGCTCTTTCACGGAGTTATGGAAATGGAATGAAATTAGTGTTTGGGTACTAGGATTGCTCAGTTTGTATTTTCGTTTTGAAACTGTCATTACTAAATTAATTTGTATAAATAAATATATACTTTGAACTTTAACAACCGATGTTGCGTTCTTCTTTCTTTCAGCCACCGTCCAGAGTCGTTTCGATATGACTTTATATGGGCGATAGTCGGTTACAACGAGTATCCAGTGATAATAAATATACCATTCATAGATAGGTGTAGCAGCTCTTTATTGTTTTCCACAAAAGTTCATGAAAAGTTCTTAAAATCCACACAAGTCCAAGAATAGTCCAAGACTAGTCCAAGAATAGTCCAAGAATAGTCCCTAAAAGTTCATGAAAAGTTCTTAAAATCCACCCAAGTCCAAGAATAGTCCAAGACTAGTCCAAGAATAGTCCCTAAAAGTTCATGAAAAGTTCCTAAAAATCCACCCAAGTCCAAGAATAGTCCAAGACTAGTCCCTAAAAGTTCATGAAAAGTTCCTAAAAATCCACCCAAGTCCAAGAATAGTCCAAGAATAGTCCAAGACTAGTCCAAGAATAGTCCCTAAAAGTTCATGAAAAGTTCCTAAAAATCCACCCAAGTCCAAGAATAGTCCAAGACTAGTCCAAGACCAGTCCAAGAATAGTCCCTAAAAGTTCATGAAAAGTTCTTAAAATCCACCCAAGTCCAAGAATAGTCCAAGACTAGTCCAAGAATAGTCCCTAAAAGTTCATGAAAAGTTCTTAAAATCCACACAAATCCAACAATAGTCCGAGGAAGTCCCCCAAAGTTCATGAAAAGTTCTTAAAATCCACACAAATCCAACAATAGTCCGAGGAAGTCCCCCAAAGTTCATGAAAAGTTCCTAAAAATCTGCGCAAGTCCAAGAATAGTCCCCCAAAGATATGTGTAGTAGCTGTTTATTGTTATCACCGGTTTTGATTATTTCGATTGCTTCATTCGCCAATAGCGACAAAACTCACAACTACAACAGCTCGGACACATAAAAACCCCGAATGACACCTGTCGAGCGAAACACGCGCAATCTCGGCATAAACTAACGCGACATTTTCCGCAAACTTCGACGCTTCTCTCATATGATGATCTAGGGTATGTTGTGAAGCGAAATAGGACACACACTGGAATTCAGACATGTTGTAGGAGACAGTTTCGAATCAGCGAGATGGATCTAGTACAAATCAAAATCGAGTTCTGCAAGTTATAATTGAAACGCATGCTTATATTCAGACCGCGTGATTTCTGTTATTCGATCACACCTGTTACCACAATACACCCCTTCGCATTGACAGGGGCTAAAATCAATACAATTATGTATCATGACCGCCTTCTATCCGTATAGCGAGGTTAGATATATATATATACCGAGTGTTTGGTAATACTAATTGCAATTGTAAAAATTAATAGGACCTACAATATATATGAACGCTTAACGTACAGATTCGGAGAAATTATTAATAATATCGTAAATCTATACTACATAAAAATATATATCGAAATAACACCTTTTTGTAAAAGCGGTATGAAACCTAAAATATAGGCTATTTAATCGTTATTAACGATTAACGTATGAATTCGGAAGATTTATTTATAATACCATATGTAGGTCTTTAATATATATATATTCAGGTAAATTGTAACGTATGTAATTTATTAATATCCAGACGCAATAATTTATACAAATAAAAATTGTTAATGACGTATGACCGCGCTCGGTGGATCGCGGTGGCTATGTGCATTTTTGGGTGGCTAAGACCTGTAATACGCATTCCCTACTACTGACTTGGAAATTCATTTGGATAAAGAATAATGGTCAGTGATTAGGATAGTATGTAAAGAACATCGTCATACCTTATTGGAATCCTTGAAAAGTGTTGATCGCTTTTCTTTTGTAGGAATCCATCATGTGTTTTTATTATTTTTATTTCTTACACATTTGGAATTATTGATTATTGAAGCAAAAAATCTTTTATCAACGACGGTTGAATGTTGCCGCTGAATTGAGCACGTCTGTCTTCCTGGCTTGGGTAAGAGTTTGCCTTTTGTTAATGCATTTAACGGTCAAAGGTAGACAACACAACACTTAACTATACTCAAATACATTTATCACACATGTTTACGCTTCTATTACAGAGGCACAACATTCAGATTTTTTTTTATAATTATCATCTCAGTCTATCATCGGTCTAATGGATCATTTTACGTCGCTTGGCGTGCTGTTCTTTTGACGTCATTGATGTCCTGCGGGACGAACACAAACGATAGCATAACAAAACACATGAAAGCCGTAACGTTTTCGCAATTATTTTGGCGGCAAATATTCTCCAATGGAATTTCGTACAGAATTTAGAAGTTTCCTGGACATACTTTTCCAAAAATTTTCGAAAATTAGTTGCTAACCCAAGAAAACCATCCGTGCCTCTCAGGTTATTATTGAAGTGCCGTGACGACGGACCCTCAATGTTACAACATGTGTGTGGCATAGTCTGGCTTGATACGTCTTCGATACGGTGTCCCAAGACAATACCTTGTCTCGAACTCATCCATTATTATAAGATGAATTACTTCCTTAAGCTGATTTGTGACCACAGCTCCCGAGCTAATGTATCTAATCCCGTTTACGCCGGCGCTGGGGGCCGTGTGGTTACTTCATTGTCTCCACATGAATCGCTGCAATAAAGGCGCGGCTGAGATGCAAGGGCAACATCGTTATTTGTAGATATCTATAGCGAATATCTCTGTAACATATTAATTGTGTTCGATTTCAATATATCAGGCGAAAAGTCCGGAGATTCTGTAAAAATGATTCAATCTAGATACAAAAGATCGATCAAATCATAACTTTTGAACCCATTATCCGAGGCCTCGCGGTAATTCGAAACCAACATGGCAACAGCTTGTGGCCGGGTCAAGAAAAGGGAGCAAAGTTTTTTTTTCTAAAATGTTGCCAAGTTCCTTCCATGATTCTCAAAATCGACAATTTTGCAAGAGAAAAATATAAGACGCGCAAAACTTCATGATCAATCAGCGATGCCGAATGTTCAAATCCGAGGCATTATCCTCTATACACCAAATTTAGTGGTTTCATAAGATCATCAGGCCTCCTTTGCTCACGCACATTAACCTCTCCTGCGAACCACACGGTTTCGGTTGTTTTTCGAAACCAACATGCCCCGACAACAAACCCGTTTCGCCGAGTGTGTTCAGGCGATTTAGCGATTGAAAAGGTACAAATATCATACTGATAACTACTTTTAAATATCTACATTCTAGAGAAAGTAAACTTTCAGTCAGTATCAACGGTTAGATTACAAAAATCAACTAAAATGGTTTTAATGGGGTTAAAAACAGGAAAAAGTGCGTTTTTTTAAATCCGTATACCTGTGTGTTCAGATGTAACAGAAACGATAATTTTTGACACAAAGAGAAAGCAAGAAAATAGTATTCCATTTAAACTATTAGTACTTCCAGAAAGCTTATTCAATATATTTTCTGGTGATATCAACGGCTACGAAAATATCAATCTTTACTGCATCAAACGCCATTGACACTATTGGAAGCCCTCTGACAGAGTATATCAAAAGTGCTGTGGATACGATGTCATTTCTGCAATGATCGGACACTGGTGCTGTGATGGTAAATATTTCGACACATACACCTATGAATGTTGTGAAGATATCTATGGTTGGCCATCCCTGCCACAATTCGTCATTTTATACCATGGTATAAAATATTTATAGGATGCCTGTAAATAATATCTACCATGGTATAAAATGCCAAGTCTGCCAAATAACTCGTATTTACAGGATGCCTGTAATTATTTTGTACCATGATATAAAATGCCAAGCCTACCATAATTCGTATTTACAGGATGCCTTTATTTATTTTGTATCATGGTATAAAATCGCCAAGCCTGCCATAATTCATATCTACAGGATGCCTGTAATTCATTCAGCCGGGAGTCGTAAATTTGTGCCTTCTTGTTATTTCCACCAATGATATGCGCTTTTACAAATTTGGTGCCGGGCTTTACGCTATGTCTACGCTTGTTATAAGTTTACTCATTGGTCAAGTTAAATATTCTTGATGAGACATCGAGTTGTTTATGATTTACGGTCAAATGATTTTGCACCATGGTACAAAATAATTACAGGCATCCTGTAAATACGAATTATGGCCGGCTTTGCTTTTTATACCATGGTACAAAATAATTACAGCCATCCTATAAATACGAATTATGGGAGGCTTGAAGATTTTATACCATGGTACAAAATAATTACAGGCATCCTATAAATACGAATTATGGGAGGCTTTGCGAGTTTATACCATGGTACAAAATAATTACAGGCATCCTGTAAATACGAATTATGGCAGGCTTGGCATTTTATACCATGGTATGTATTATTTATCTGTAACTGACGAATTGTGGCAGGGATGGCCAACCATAGACATCATTGTTGAGAGAGATCCGTGTTGTACTCCAGGTTAATCTGGTGTCAACAGTAGTTGATCCGGAGGCAGATCTTACGATTCAGTTGTACTGGCGCGGTATTCTCAAAATCCGGTAGTGGCGATCAGTTGTGGTCAGAAAACGTATGACCCTCGACCATTATGTATGCTGTTCAGAAACCGTTGCTCCGAAGGACATTTGGGGAGCGAACCCATGCATCAGCTATTAGTGAGAACGACCAATCCCGTCTAATCCAAAATAAGGGCATATCCAAGACTCGTATGTCATGAAATAATACGCATTATTATTTATATAACAGTGAAATCCTTATATCTTCTTCACTCTTAAAAGCGATATTTTCATTGCAGTTAGATAACACTTTTGCAGTTAGATAACACTTTTGTTATTTGACTGCTGAGTTCATGTGAACCCTGACCTGGCAGTGACGTTGCCGGAACTATTTCTTTCACTACTTTCATTCTGGGAATGCTTGCCAACAATTCATAACCCTTCAAAACTTCGTCACGGAATGAATATATATACAGATCATTTCATATATAAAATTTAATATATCTTTTATTTAAGTGTTAGCTAACATATCCACGCAGCGCTGCGTTCTACTCTGGTACGATTTATAAAATACTTCGATTGATCGGCCTCAATCGTTGGTCGATCTGTGTCAATCTTTGGGCGAAGTTTTTTTCAATGATCTTGGACGATTTGGCCTTGGACGGTATGACCTGATATCGTGATGTCAGGTCTATTTTTAGACTTTCGCAGTAAGTGAACTTTTAGGCTCCTTCGACATAAAATAACAGTTGTTACATCAACCAAGAATGCACAATTAATACTGATATGAGTAGAAATAAAGTTACTAACCACCTTGGGTCCTTAGACTTTCGCAAAGATGACGCAGAAAAGCGTGAAACACGCAAACTGCGAAGGCCTGGCTTCCAGCATGTCCAGTATAGTACGCTCATATTATTCAGCTTGTATCACTGACGTCCCTACTCTCCTTGTTTCTCCCGCTGAGTCACATCGCATTTTTCGCGTCTCTTGGCCGTAAGGGGGCGCTCTGCCCAGGCCAACCACCAAAGGCCAATGATTATCACTCTTACGGAAGAGTCATGGCAATATGAGTTGTATCCCTTTTCAAACGTTCATATGTCGTTAACGGCAAAACTAACAATAAACGGACGGCAAAACAGCTCTAATTACGTTAATGTCTGAGTTAAGAGTGAACAGATTTTGGATAACTTCCTCCATTGTTTAGTAAGGTTCGTCAACTGATTGCAAACATTTGTTCACTGATACCTTCAAATAATTAACAAATAAATCCCTGTAAATGTCGTTAATATCCCACTGATAAGGCCACGCTTTATCGTCATGAGTATATAAGGAAACCAAGCTGCCTAGAATGGTAACGTAAAAACACCGTTCATACGTGTTTTCGTGAGCTCCGTGCTCAATGCTGTTTTCTATTGGATATCTTTGATTGCCAATATTGAATTTTGGCACACTTCCTTGGAAAGTTATTGTCTACGTCTGGGTGAAATGTGAAGAATTTGTTGCGTATTTTGGAGAAAAACTGTTTCCTGATTTTGGCAGAATTTATTGTCAAACCGGACAGGTGTTACTTCGACTCCGTTGGGACTTTCCCTCTGCTACCTTATTAGGAGCGTGTCATAATTAATCTGTGGATTTAATTGATTTTCGCTGCTGGCACCGGGACTGATTGGAAATCGAATACAGTCTAACGACCAGGTGCACGACGTACTCCGCTATTCGGTTACGGTGTACATTTCTAACTGACAGGTGTCAGCTGTGCAGGTGTTTGCGGCCTTCCCCATCAGCGCGCTGCTGTACGATTGGCCAATCCCGTGTACATAACAGTAAGTCTTGATCTGTCAATCAAATTTAATAACTGATCTGTCTTTTGATTTCCAACTTTTGCATTCTTCTTGGGCATCTCGAAAGTGTTGCATCACGATACATCCTGAGGATTATATAGACGAGGATGTCTGTAGACGCAGTGTTTTGGTCAAAGTGAATAAAGGCGGGAACAGAGAGGGTATTCTTGGACCATTGCTTTCCGTTGTAAAAGTGGAGGATATCTTTGCCATTTCTCCAAGTGGAGAAAACAATCTGTGGATTGTAACTCTGGAATCCGTTCGTCTGATGGAGAAGTTGGTGGCTGTTGGCCGCCTCGTGTGTCCTAAATCCAATCAAGTACTATTTGTTTTACCTTTTGACCAGAATGTATCAATTATCCGTGTGTACCGCTTGCCCATCTTCTTGAAGGATTATGTTCTTAGAGACGCTTTCGCGCGCTATGACGAAGTGGTGAGTGTGACGTGGGAAATGTAGTGGGCGATGCCCCCCGTGTGAGAACGGGTATTAGGAGAGTTGCAAGTTCTTCTGGCGGTGCAGGGAAGGCCGCCACGATGCCTGAAGTGTGGTGTGGAGGGTCACATTTGCATCTAAATGTACAACCCCTTACTGTAACGTTTGCAGAGTTTATGGCCACTCCACTGTGCAGTACATGGAGAAGAAAGCCGCGTCATACGCGGCGCGTACCGCTGCTGCGGACCTCCGCGATAAGCCTGTGACCCCGCCGGCGAAGCCGATGGCCGAGCCGACGAAGTCTGATGCTGACCTTTCAGATAACCCTGTGACCCAGCTGGCGCAGTCGACGGTCGAGCTGATCAAGTCGCCCGTTCGTGAAGATGACGAATCTGATGCATCTGAAGTTTCAACTCATCCCAGTATGCCAGGTTTGGAGGATTCCGCTGATGAAACACGAAATAGACAAGTCTACCGCTCCAAAGGATGTAGCAAATGTGCCTTCTGTCTCTGGGATTAAGAGGCCGAATGAGGATTCAGCCGGATCCTCTGATGAGGGAGAGCTCATTATTGCGGAAAATAGTGTGCAAAATTCTGATAAGAATGTGATTGCCAATAATTCCGATATGGAAATAGATACCCCTGCCCCTACGGATCAGCAGAAGACGTCTAGGAAGAGGAGAAAGGCTAGAAAAGGGGAAAAATCTAGGCTGCTCACATTTCGCCTGGGAGTGTTACCGAGGCCGCCTTGGCTAGCATGACTGCCCGGTTATTGGACACTTTTTATGAATGAGAGTCTGCAGGTCGGCCATGCGACCACGTATGGCCGAGAAAGTAACACTGGATTAAAGACTACATCTTTAGTGATAAATCGTCATAAAAAAATATTGAAGAAAAAATACGGGGGAAGACTGGGAATAGTTGAAACGCAGGGACCATCCACGGTATGAAAATGCAAGTTTGCGCCCAGTTATTGGACACTTTTTCAGTGATGGATTTATTTGAAACTAATCCACTTATTTTCAAATTGTTTGCCCCACAGTCTTTAGTAAACCTCCAAGAATATTTAAACATGAATCCGCACTGTAGCCCACAAATGGGTTTTGGAATAGCGTCGAATATTGAACCCGGTCCCAAATTTTGCAGTTTTTGGGAGTATCCATTATCCTTGGCTGTCAATCAATGCTATTGCCAGTGTGAGCCACATGTCGTGCTATCGTAAACTGGCTGCTCCCAGTATTCTTCTATTTTTAGACCGAGTGGCGGGTAGAAATATACATCGTCTGCCAAACGCCTGTCGCGTTGCACACTGAGATTCAGAATGAAGATTCTCTATATTTGTGGGAACATTTTCAGTTAAATTTCGTTGAATTTAATCAAACCTGCAATCAGGAATAATACTGAGGAACTGGAGAAAAGTTTCTGACGCATTTTTTTACCCAAATTTGTGACACTATTTCCGACCCGCACGAGGGCTAAACCTGCACAAATTCCGTGAGTAAACAGAAATTTATTAGCATGTCTTTGTAACTCAACTGTAAAATTAAATTTGTATTGCAGTTGTCATGTAATATTCCCAGAAAATAGCTCCGCTGGGTCTAGGTGCCCAATAATAGGGCCTGTCCAATAACCGAGCAGTCATGCTACGCTTCGTTCGTCTTCTGATCGCTCCCCCCCCCCCCTACCCTTGTTAAGGATCCTTCTACCTATGACAATGTGCATAATAAATTACACACATACGTTTGATTTCACAAATGACGACCCGGACTTTCAATTACGGACTATGGCAACGGTTTTCTCCCAACATGGACTGTCCCTGGACAATGGGATTCGAATATCTTTGACTGTAATGACATTAAACTTCAACTCTTCTCTACAGGTTATTTCCGTAATATTTTTATCCATGTCTTTTTTCTTGTTGTGGTTTTGCTGTCGATTTCCTGTAAGCAATGACACGTTATGCGACTGTGAATTGTAACGGTCTACGACGGCGAAGGCTGCTCATCTCGTGGACCGTTCACAACAAGGTCGATGTGCTTTTTTTTACAGGAATGTTATATAACAAATGTTTCCGAAGGTAAACCATGGGAGCAAGAGTTCTCCAATTTTTGACCATGTAAAGCCTTTTGGAGTTTCGGGACAAATCGAAGTCGCGGTGTTGGAATTCTAATTTCAAAACAATTGACGGATATTTATCAGGGGTTCCATTTCGATTTCGAAGGCCGTTTTATCTATTGCGATGTTTTAATAAATGGCGAATCTTTTCGTCTTCTAAATTCCTATGCACCAAATATTGCCAGTGATCGCGGTGATTTCCTTGATTACATAACTCCTTTCTTGGTTTGTAATAGGTCCATCATTTGGGGAGGTGATTTTAATTGCGTGAGTAATATCAAATTAGATAAATTGGGCGGGGATCCTCATTCTGGCACTGCAGGTGCTGCTGTTTTAGATCAGCAATGTAAAGGTTTCAGTCTTGTTGATATCTTCCGTGTTTCATATCCAGAGAAATGTCAATATACTTGGTACTCTAATAATGTTGCGTGCAGATTAGATCGTTTCTACATATCGAAAAATTTATTGAATTGCATAACAAGTGCTTCAATTATTCCTTCAACATTCTCCAATCATGATCACTTTGCTTTTGATTATGTCTCTGCTGCTGCTCATATTAGGTCCGGACCCGGTTATTGGAAATTTAATTCTTTTCTTCTGAAAGATGATATATTTCATGACGCTGTTAACGTTCTGGTTGCTCGTGAGTTAAGACTAGTGAACAACATCACAACTTTAGATTGGTGGAATTCTCTGAAAATCAAATTAAAAAGAATTAAGTATTTTATTTGGTATGCACCATGCGCGGAAACGGCGGAAAATTATTGATAATCTATAAACACGTTTTCGAGACCTACAGGAAGCTGACAAACAAGATCCGGGTGAATACACAGACCAAATTTTAGCCTTGAAAAAACAACTTAAATTAGTTAGTATAAAATCCTTAGATGATGCGCGAATTAGACCCAAATCAAAAATTTTACAGAATCAAGAAAAACCTACAAAATTCTTTTTTGAGCGTGAACATCCTTGTTTGTGAGAAAAAAATTATTATTAACTTTTGGCCGACAATCGATCTATTACGTCACAAGAAGATATAATGTCTGAATGTCGTAATTTTTATTCCATCCTGTTATCTGCAGAACCTATAAATAACGATATCTGTGACGAATTTTTACAAGGTCTTCCCGTTCTGTCTGAAAGTGACGCCTCATCATGCGAGGGTGACATTTCTATAGAAAGATGAGGTTTTTAAGGCCCTTAAAGAGATGCAATCAGATAAATCACCCGGGAATGATGGTTTAAGTAAGGAATTTTACATCGCTTTTTTTGACATATTAGGAGATATTCTAGTTTCAATTTCTGATCTCATTTTTGAATCTGGGTCTCTTTCTGAATCACAGCGCTTAGGCTATATCAAATTACTTTGGAAAGACACTTCCCAATCTAAAAATCTTAAATTTTGGCGTCCTATTTCTTCATTAAATGTGGACTACAAGTTGTTTTCCAAGGTGCTCACCAATCGTTTATCTACCGTCATGGCCTCTCTTATCCATCCAGATCAAACTTGTAGTGTTAATGGCAGATCCATTATGGATAATTTACATTTGCACCGTTCAATTTCAGATTATGTCACTCAGAAAAATCTCTCAGCAGCTTTCATTTCATTAGATCAAGAGAAGGCTTTTGGTCGTGTCAGCCATGTATATATGTTTAAAGTTTTGAAAGCGTTCGGTTTCGGATCGTCTTTTATTAAGTGGGTAGAAATACTATATACCGAGATATCTAGTGTTATTGTTAATCCGTTTCCGGTTTCGCGTAGTGTTCGTCAGGGCGTTTCTTTATCGCCTCTTTTGTAGGTCTTATGTCTAGAACCCTTTGCTGTGAAAATTAGAAATGATCCAGATATCACCGGCGTCAAAATTCCAGGAACAAATCTACAGGCCAAAATTTCGTTATACGCCGATGACAGTACGGGGATTTGTACAGACAATAAATCCATTGCTAAATTATTGTATTGGTGCGACCGCTTCGGTTTAGCATCCGGAGCCAAATTAAATAAGCTAAAAACTAAAGGAATGTACTTAGGGAAATGGAAAACGAGGTCAGATCATCCTTTTGATATTTCTTGGGTGGATGAGTAAAAAATGTTAGGGGTTATTTTCGAAAGCGGTGGCTTTTCTGACAAAAACTGGGATGTTATTTTTGAAAAATTGACAAAATGTCTAAATTTGTGGAAATATGGTCTCTCACTATTTGGCAAAAGTGTGGTGCTGAAAACTTTAGCTATTAGCAAACTTATTTATGTAGCTACTGTTTTGGACATTCCGGAAAACTATTTAAAGAAATTTGAAAAGGAAATATTTAGTTACATTTGGAAAAACCGCAACAGTGAATATTTAGCTCGTGTTTATATGTACAATACATTTCATCAAGGAGGCTTAGCTATAGATCATCTTCAAATTATTTATTATATATGCGCAAGATTACCCAAAATACTAAATGTAGTTTTTGTTCCCAAATTGAAACAGCTGAACATCTCATGGTTTTTTGTGCTAATGTCCGTCTTGTTTGGAATTTAGTGTTTGGCTGGATTTTTGATTTTTCCAATATTCGTCTTTCACGGAACAGTTCTGTCATTCGTTTTGGCCTTCTTCCAAAATTTACATACAAAATTAAATTTTCCTTAGCCTTGCTTCTAATTTTTGAAACTCGTTTAGTCATTTGGCTCTGTCGAAACGAAGTAAAATTTGAGAAATTTGACATTAATCCAGCTATTTTAATAGTGCGCCTTTTAGCTAGGTTACGCATCCGTATTTTGGCAGATTTTGAACGCTTTTCCTTATCTTATTTCAATAAATTCTGGTGCTTTTCTGATGTATTTTGTACAGTTTCCAATGGTCGCGTTGTTTTTCTTTTCGATTATTGTGCATTTAATTATGGTTAGCTTATCCGTATATTGTATATGTGTGAGCATTCCAAACTGTACTTTTTAATAGCCGCGGCTATTATCTTTCTCCATTTCCGTAGCGTATCTACTTTATATTTTTCTTCAGGAATACAATCAACTCTAACGTTCAAATAAATGGCTAGATTTAATATATTACAGCTGTCAATCACTTGATATAATCGCTCCGTTTTATAGCTGTGTGCCGACCGGCGCGCAGATGTCTAATTAATATGAATATTCATTTCGGTATCTGGCTTGGCAGTTATGGACATCTCGCTGTTAATAGGTGCCACCCATTTCGCCTCCGGAGCTACAGCTTTCAGCGCCTCATATAATCGTTTTCGGGTTGTTCATATCCTTATTTCGAAGCCTATTAAAGTATAAAGATAAGAGATAATTGGCTTCTTTCATTACCTATATACACGGCTTTTATATCTATATACTTTATATAACTGTAATTCTTTGCTTTAAATATAATCAGCCGTACTGTCTCTGTCGCGTTTTTCGTCATTATGATTTACAATTGTTCTCACGTCCTTATTGTCGCGTCTTGGAATATCTGTACAATTAAATGAAATACCTTATGTGGATAATAAATTCAACTATTTATAAAACAGAAAAAAACACCGTTCAATTGTTCCAGATTTTAAATTGAATGTTGACTGTAATAAAGACAGGGAAACGTTCGTTTGAGAGATGCGGTAAGAGGGCGTGTTGCTGTCAAAATATTGGCATGGCTTCCACAGTACGTGAAGGCATGAAGTAATTTCGATCACGTGATGTAGTTAGCCAATCGTGGTTAGTATGAGGAATCTGGTTATCTCCGAGCTATTACGGCACGGCGATTGGGTAACCAGATAAAGCGCCCCCTTACGGCCAAGAGGCGCGAATTTGGCGATGTGAATCAGCGGGGGGGACAAGGAGAGTAGGGACGTCAGTGATACAAGCTGAATAGTATGAGCGTAGGCAGAGCGTCGAACATGACAAATTGTTCCACGGCGACATCTGCC